>VDFB02078303.1:0-51943 GCA_007258455.2 Sequoia sempervirens
ATTTTCTAAACTAAAACAGAGCAGAATCAATTTAAAACAAAAATTAAATTACAAATACCAAACTAAAACTTACCTCTTGCATCTTTTTTAAGTGGATTTGGGGTGCAATATTTGTGAAGAAAATTGAACTCAAGTTGATCAAATGTGAAGTAGTCACCTCCTCAACAACGCGAGCGCGTAGTGCAGGGTTCTTGGCCGCGGGCAGAAATAGAAAACAGTAAAAACAGAAATGAAGAATGTTACTTTTTTTTTTGCTTTTAAAAAGACAAAACACGTTCGCGTTATAACGCGAACGCGTTTTGTCTCATTTTTCACTTTTGTGGCCACAAAAGTGCGACCATCTTGGTGCACTTACCCAAGTGGAATTATTTAATTAACATTACAATTTTGAAGTGGGCATAATTGTGGTATTGGTCATATTATTAAATTAACCGCAACTTTAAATTAATTGATTAGGTTAATCAAATTAATTAATCTAAGGTGGATAATACTTAGTTCAGTGGTAATTAGCCAAATTGATAAAATATTGATTTATTTAATTAATTTAAAAGAAAATTTTGTAGAGAAGTAGAAGCAAATTTGGGGTGTCTACATGAACAATGCTAGACCAACTACACTTTTAGCTACATCTCAAGCCCTAAATATGTAATACTAGTCAATGGGAGCCGATTTTTTTTTCCTAACCTCACTCTTCATTATTATGTTTGAAGCTCTTAGAAAATTTATAAAAAAAATCTTCTCTAGAAACATCTGGTCAAGAATTAAAGTCACTAACAGGTTGGAGGCAATCACACATCAACAATTTGTTGATGATAGTAAATTTTTGAGGGTAGAAAGCATGATGAAGATAGAATACAAATACATCACACTACAAAAATATTCCTATGATTTTATACAACTTAAATTTTTAAAATTCAAGTATTTTTCTTGAAAGTGAGTCCTAATTGACAAGCTAGGATTTCATCCATCCTCAATTTCATCATTGGAATCTTACCCAATAAATACCTAAGAACTCCTTTATTAATTATATATCAAAGCCAATATGTGGCTTTATTTGCTAGAGAATTTTTTTTTATAAACTTTGTTCTTGGAGAGGTAAGTGCCTTACCTTTTTCAAGAAAATTATGATGCTCCAACCATACCTATATATTTGTTGTCTTGTCTCAAAATCCCATCCATTTTTTTTATCGATTTAGACAAAATGATGAGATCATTCTTATAGAAAAGGGAATCAAATGAGAAAGGTATTCCATCCATGGTATGTAACAAAAGTGTGCACATAAAAGGTGGTAGGATGTGGGTCTATGCTCTAATAAATCATAAAATAGATCTCTCAAAGCTTATTTGGAACATATTCTCTAAACCTAGTCTCAAATTCTAAAATATTCTCTAAAAAATATTGGACTCCAAAAATCCCACTAGACTTCTAATGGTAGATAATCCTCAAAAGGGCTCATATGTTTGGAATTTTATGCAAAGTAGAAAAATCATCATAACTTGTCACCTCACTTGGGGAATCAATGATGGAAAGTAGCTACATTTCTGAAGAATATTCATGGAATGGCTTCCACTTCCTTTCTAGTAGAGGAGGTTCTCAAGAAATTAAAAGTTCTCTTGTGATAGTTTGGGGCTCCAAAGTGTGTGACCATGTCACTCTTCATGTCAAATAAAGCTTATGTGAATGGGCATGCAAGGAAATCACTCAAACTAGGATCCTAGAGGATCAAGTGACAATATTTAAAAGTATTTAACTTAGCAAAAGGAAAATTTTCATCAAGGATGAGAAAGATAGGATAAGATGGAGTAATTTGAAGTATGATATTATTTAATGAACTTGGATATAAAGTGGAAGACACCTCCAAATAAGTGCAAGACTAAAACGCATATTTATGGTTGCACTTTAAGATTTCCTTTCAAAAGTAGGTTCCTTTACTTGGAAGGAAATCTTAAAAATATACTAACTACTAAATTTTTTGTCTATATCTATTTTACAAGTCCTTGGAAGTTCTCTCTATGTGGATCCACAACAAAAACTATCAACCATCTTCTAGAAAGTTATCCCTTCTTATCCAAGTGTTGGAAATGGATTTGTGCCAAACTTGAATGTTCTAAAGAACTTCTATAGAACCTATTGGAAATCCTCAAATCATATCCATGGACCTAGAAAAAATTATTTTTTCAAGCATTTGGACTATAATCCCCTCTATCATAATTTGGGAAATTTGAAAAGAAACAAATAGACCCATTTTGTATATAAAGCATGCAAATTGAAATATTTAAGAATAAACTAGAGGAAGTTATCAAATAATTAATTCCTAATGGAATCATTCTATCCAAATCAAAAAATAAACCATTCTCTTTATGGGATAACAAGATACTACAAATGAGCAGTGTGTAAGATGTTGGAGTTGGGTGGGAATCTCCTAATTTGAAATGAGTGGTGTGTGGGATGCTAGAGCAGAGTGAGAATATTCTAGTTATTGTCCTCTACTGTGCAATGTCTCTAGTGATTATTTCAAGTAGGTAGTGCCCCCAATGGTAGCTATGGGCCTTGTAGGCCACCACCTATCCCTTTCCCTACTTCTCAAAAGGTACCTTCATTGCCAAACTAGAAAGATCTTTTCACTAGTACCAAGAAGGTTTGATCTGATGGTGTATAGATACTACATTTTGATGAAGGGACTACTATAAAAATCAAGGACCCATCCATTGATCATTATTTGGAAAAAATAGAGAACTTACTTATCAAAAGATTTATGGGAAGGCATCTTAACATTGAATCTGTTCGAAAATGGGCATCCTCTAGATGGCATGTTAAGTGTTCTTTTTTATCTCTTCTCTCCCTAAGGGAATTTTTTTCTTTACCTTCACCCTTATAGAGGACCATTTTAAGGCTTTAATTGGTGGACCCTGGTTCTTTGATAGACATATTCTAGCTCTATGCAAATGACACCTAATTTTTGACCCTTCTACTCATTTGGCAGTTTCCATTGCAACCTAGGTTCAACTCTCTGGGCTTCCCCTAGAATTTTGGGATGAGGAGGTTATTGTTGTTATGGATAAATATTTTGGTAGCTTTCTCTCATTGGACTATGCCACCAAGGAATGGTCCAAGCTAGTGTTCCCTTTCTTTTGCATTAGCATTGAACCTAATAAAGAGTTTCCCTCCTCAGTCACTTTGGAGTCTAGGCTTGGCAAGTGGTCTCAAGCTGTTCAATATGAAAATTTTGCTCTATTCTTTCAACATTTCTCTTTTGTTGTCCATCTATGCAAAGATTGTCCTAAGCAGGTGTCAAAGGCTTCAAACCCCCTTGCAATGGAAAAAAAAGGGTTTCCCCTCCCTATGTTAGGATAGAAGGTGCTCCTTAGATTTTCCTCCTTAGTCGACATTGGAGCTAGTTTTTCCCTCTTGTCCCATGACCTCTCATTCTTGTTTAGACCCATCCCTTGTTTGTGAGTTTGGTATTCTTGTGCCCCTCTTAGTTCCTATTCAACCCTCCTCCAGGTACCTATGCCCCTAGAGTCTAGTTTACCCATTGAGACCCCCTCTCTCTACTCTCTTCTCGGTCTTTGACCATTGACCTATGCTTGAATGCTAACTCACCTATGTCAATTATTGTTTCTATTATTGAGGAACCCTTGGTAGAGGTCATTCTTACATCCCCTATAGAGCCCCCTAGCCTTGGTTGTCCATTGTGTGGTCCCCTCTGCCCCTAACCTAACCCAATGGTGTTGATTCCCTCACCTAAGCATATGTCCACTCTAGTTTTGGTGGGTTCACCAAGATCATCAAGTTGGTAGGTCTAAGAAATTCAATTGATTTTGGGACCAATTCTAAACTAGGCAGGAAATCTTCTAATACAAATAGATAGAAGAATACAACTAGAGATATTGCTAATGGGAAATAGATGACCTTGGAGCAGATTGGTGCTAGAAGAACTAAGAAATGTTGACCCTCTCATCAAATATTTGGGGGTTGAACAACCTCCACAAGAAGCACATTGTAAGGGATCTCATAAAAGAATACAATATTGAAATTTTTCTTATACAAGAAACTAAGATGACTGATGCAGATTAATAAATCAAGTATATTTACCTCAATGCCCTTTGTTTAGCAGTTGATATGGAAGGACATTCTGGTGGCCTACTCACCATGTGGAAACCTTTCCTCACTAGCTCTCTTATGTCTAAGGATAGATTTCACTTTCTCACTATTTTATTTTCTCAAAGATATGGTCTCCATGAGTGGATTCATTCTATTGTTTATGCACCTAATAATATTTTCCTCAGAAGAAACACCTGGTTTGGTCTAGTGGGATGAAAAATTTAATTCTATCTCAGTCACTAGATGTTGTTGGGTGACTTTAATACCCATATTTTCCCCTGTAAAAAGATTGTTCATAACATGGATTTGACTGATAGTATGTTGGATCTTAACAATTTCCATCTTGTGGGTGGCCTAATTGATGTAGATCTTGAAGTTTTTTCTTTCACTTGGTCCAACAAAAGGGTGGGAAATAATCTTATTCACGCTAGGCTCAACAATTTCCTTGTCTCCTCTAATTGGGATATTTCCTCCTATCTCACATTATCCTCTCTCTCAATGATCAATTCTAATCATATTCCTTTACTTCTTAATTGGGAAACCCCTTCTCCTAAGGAAAAACATCCCTTTCAGTTTGAGTTGATGTGGTTGCATCACCCTCACCTTAAAGAGCTCTTGTAGGAATGGTGGAATATCAATGTATGTGGTTTAGCTATGTTTAGGCTTTCCTTCAAATTAAAGCATCTTAAAGGTAACCTGAAAGGTTGGAATAATAATTTTTTTGGAAACATCTTTACTAAAAAAAATCCCTTAAGGACTCACTCAGACTGGTACAAAAGGATTTGGTTATGGGAGCCCCAATGGTTTTGGTGGATAAGGAAAAAACCATATTAAGTGAATTACTTAAAATTATTGAGAAAGAAGAAATTTATTGGAAGTAGAGAGCTACAAATCAGTAGCTTCATGATGGGGACAAGAATACAAAGTTTTCTCACATGACTACCTCTAGGCATAGGAAGAGGAAATCCATTTCTAAATTAATCACAGAGGATGGCACTACTCTATCTTTTAAGGAGGATATTTCTGAAGATGGTGTTCATTTTTTCTTTAATCTCCTCAACCCGATTATGACTAATCATCAAGTGGTCAGCCTCTTGGATGTTATTCCCCATGATATTTCTCCTTAGGAAATTATATTCATGGAAAGATGTGCCTTAGCTGAGGAAATCAAGGAGATTTTTTTCTCCCTCAACCCTTTTCAGGCTTTGAAGCTTGATGGCTACCCCCCTTCTTCTTTCAAAAGCACTAGGATATTGTTGGTCATGATGTTACTTGTGTTATAGAAATTCTCTTTTTTGGTAACATTATCAAGGAGCTCAATAATACCTTTATTGTAATCATCCCTAAAAAATTTGGTGCCAATAGGCTTTTTGATTGGTGACCCATCAACCTTTGTAATACCTTCTATAAAATTTACTCCAAATTGTTGGTTAACTACATTAAACCTTCACTTGATAATTTGATTCACCCCACCCAAAAAGGTTTTGTCTTGGGTCATCAAATAATGGATGTCATCATGCTAGTTCATGAAACCCTCCATTCTATAAGCAAGAGCAATAAGGAAAGTATGGCCCTAAATTTGGACATATCCAAAGCTTATGATAAAGTTTCATAGATATCTATGTTCGAAGTTCTACATAGATTTGACTTCTTTAGAAAAATCTTAAAACTCATTGAAGGTTGTTTCACATCCCTTATATTTTTTATGGTTTTAAATGACACCCCACAAGGCCATTTTTCAGCATCTAGGGGTATCACATAAGGGGACCCCCTTTCCCCATATCTCTTTATCTTGATGGTAGAGGTCTTCGGTTGCAACATTGTGAAAGGGATTTTGAATGGTACTCTATCTGGCTTTTCCCCCTCTTCTATTTCTCAACCGATCTCACATAAATATTTTGCTAAAGAAACTATCCTTTTGGGGGAAGCCATGATTGTGGAGGTGGTGGGGTGGATCCATGTTCTCAAGAAGTTTAATTTGGATTTCAGTCAATGCATTAATCTTTGTAAAAGTGATATATTTTTCCTCAATGTTCACATCTAGATCCAAACCAAGATCTCTAGGATTCTTAACTATCAAATCCTTCCTGTCCCCTCTACTTATTTGAGGATTTCCCTCACTATAAGTAAGGTCGACAATTCTCTGTGTTCCAACTCACTTGAAAGAGTTCAAAGATAATTTGTGACCTAGAAGAAGGCCCTCCTCAACAATGTTGGTAAACCTCTCCTAAAGTCTAATCTCCAAAGTTTGATTGTGTACTTGATGTCCCTATATTTCATGCCTTTTTTGAGGTTAGATAAATTAAAGCAGATCCATAGATGATTCCTTTGGTTGAGAATGAAAGATAAGAACCATTACTCTCTGGTGAATTGGGACCAGTGTGTTCTAGAAAGTTGTATGGTGCCATGGACTTGAGAAAAAATAGATAGATGAACATGGATCTAATCACAAAAGTCACTTGGAGACTTCTATCTAAATAAGCTAAATAGATCTCTATCCTTAAAGATAAGGGTATGTGCAGGATGATGATTAGCCAAAAAGTGGAGATATGATGGGTATGTATAGGGTATGTGGCTGATGACTTTTTTTTTTACCCAAAATTGATGAAACAAATAGGTTTTTAAAGGAGATTCTCAGCTTTCCACCAATATAAATTATGCTTTACTTTGAATTTAATAAATAATTATTACTCATTTTCAATTTGAATTATGACTAAAGTCATGATTGATAGATTGATTGAAAAACATATACAACTTTCAAATGGTATCACATTTTTTGAATTCGAAACATGTGTCACATTCTATGCTTTACATACTATTAGCTCTCAAAAATGTAGGTTTGAACCATGAGAGGTTGCCAAGCTCTCACAACATTTCAGGGTAACAGAAAAGGCCAAATGATTTAGACCTTCTACTCTTTAGGTCCTACTAGACCTAGGTGGGTGTACCTATAACAATGAAGCATACTTGACCAATGTTTATTTCCTAAAGCAATTTACCCACACTAGCAAATAGGAGTGGATAACTGAGTTTTAATTTGGTACAAATTGTATAAGCAATATCAAGGCTAAAATATAACGTGTTCATATGAAAAAATGAATGAAAATAAATAGTTGAATGGTTGAGACTAGTGCCTTATTGGGTGTACAGAGTTAAATGATAATCTAAAATGAATAACTTCTTTCTAGAAGATACTCAAATTGTTTGGCATAAAATTTTAATTTTATAACTAGTATAAACATGCAAGAATGTTATTACCAAGTTCTTCTTAATGATCCAAATGAGATTCCCTAATGAATATGATTGACTAAGAGGATTTAATCTCTCCTTGAAAGAACTAATTAATTCAACCATACAGATACAACAAGTGTGCACTGATAAACTAAAAAATATCATTGATATATCAGTTTAAATAATTAGAAAACATCAACCTTGGAGACAACATCAGCAATACTTTCAAATAACACAACAAACAATTGATACCAAAAAAATCTCACCACATCAAATGAATTCAATTGAAATCTCCATTTGTTTCAAACATGCATCATAGTCTCAAAATTGTAAAAACATTATGATCTACTGTATTTTCTATTTCTTTTTCATCTCTCTCTGCTCTCAAAAATTGGTATTTATATATTAGCCACATGAAAAGTCACGTCTATTCACATTCACATCCATGGCAATTCATTTGTTTGGTCCTTTTCCATGTTCATTAGACACCCATTGAGATGTCTTGTTGCTTCCCTGACACTCCAAGTCTCTTTGACTATCAATAGATCATATATCGCTAGGTAGTCTTACAGTTACACCGACGTCATGAGTCTCCCTGATGCCCTATGCCTTCAATCTTGAGTATCGCTATGACTTTAGGGGTCGGCAAACATTCCTTCAACTACATCATGTTTTTCTGAAATTTATCCTTCGTTTTCTTTCTAATCACTGAAACAAAATGTTTCTCTTACCAATTTTTTTTTTTTTGTATGACTTCCATATCTCTCTCTGATGATGCCAGTCTGACCAATGAATCTTATTTTCAACAAGACAATGAATATCGCCAAGTCCTATTACTGATGTAATTCCACTATAGTGATATGGTGGGTCAACAAGACTTCCTCAAACTCACCCCGATGACAATATACTACCGACAGGATCCACTTTTTTGGGAAACTTGTTGAGAATATTATAGATTCCTTTTTTATGCTCTGGAATTGTACCACGATCTGTAAGAATCAAATAAGGTTGTTATGACTTACACCGTTGACCACTGTTTTTCTGATAGGACCCCTGTGTCACTGAGACTACAAACTGCATCATGCCGATGTGTATTACCAAATGAAATAACATCAGCAAGAATTTCCTAATGTCTTGCCGATAGACTACAAAAAGACATATATTAGTATAAAATGCTTTATGGATTGGTGAGACCTGCATCATGTTACGCCGATATGGTTTACACATTGAAATACTCAAGGACAGGTGAATTCTATGGGACCAAATGATAAAATATGGGAAAATTTATTATGCAAAGAAGATTCATGTGCTTATGGTATGGGCATTTTTTGGGAACTAATGAGTATATGCAGCCATTAAATTTTCAAAATTTTACAGTTCTAATAGTGGCTCCATCTGGGGATGAATGATTCTAAGAGCATTGTAAGGATCCAAATTTCTAGGTGAGTAGACCAAACTTTCAAGGTGATGGACCAATGAAAATTATGGAATGAATGGAAATGGAGATGAACATGACCCTCTACTACTGCACATGGAAAGATTTATTTAATGAAGGAATGTCAGGATTGTCCATGTACTGGCAATTCCTGTTCCTTTTTATTTCCTAAACTATTGTGCATGGAAAAGAAATTTTTGAGAGGATTGTCAAGAGTTGTCCATGCACTGGCAACCCTTAATCCTTTGTATTCCCTTGGAAACAAAATCAAACTTCATTTTAGTAAATGATGGCTCAAAGCCACCCAAAAGAAAGGCCCAAACTTTCCTCTGTCAAACACCTGGTTTTGCATTGAGTTCATCAGATTCTTCTTGAAGACATTCATGCAATCTTCCCTGTCACTGTTATTGAAATTTTTCAAAGAATCATCTTGCTTAGCTTGGCCCAAATTCCCTTCACCATACTATAGTTCAAATTCTCCATCATCATGGGACAAATCTCTATTATCTTCAACATACAAAGTACATGCATATTCAATGCAATATTTCTCATTATCTTCCTCACTGTTATGTATTACAAAACAATCTCCTAGCTGTACTAAAAATTCACCATCATAATGCTTCTCTTGAAAATAATTTTTTTTTGTCATATCAACACAGTTTAAGACAAACATATCTAAGATATTTTTCACCTCTTCCATATCACCATTTGACACCGAAATATGATTCATATCCTCAATATCATGCATATCTGAACCAATCAAGGCTGGACTCCTATCATCCTTGGTATGCAAATAAATGTCTTCTCCACATGAATTAGAAATTTTTAAATTACATACCTCTTCTTGAAACAAATGTAAGCTGGACATAAGACTTTAGAATCACCTTCTTGTGCACATTTATGGAATTCAATAGTTAGCAAATCTGAAATTTGCTCACTACTGAGTGAACACGTTTCTTCTTCCATATCTTCTAGTATTTCTCCTTCTTCCTGATCAAATGTATCTTCATGGTATTCAACTACAGCTGGAGGATTTTTTTCTTCACTGTCAAATGGATCGGCATTATCCATTGCTTCTTCCTCTTGATCACCACAAGAACTACAAGAATCACCTTGTTGTAAATCAAAATCCATAGGTTCATCTTCACAATCTAAATATTCATTGGATATCCCATAACATGTATTGCTTTCCCTATCATAATCTGTTATACAAGAGAGATCTATTGTATCTTCATCTTCATCATGCAGACTATCATATGAATCATTTTGACCTGCACATGTATCATCTTCTATTGGCTGCATTGTTTGATCAATTTCTCTGTACCCATCAAAAATACAACTATTGGATTCAACATTGATAGTGTTCTCATACCTTATCCTCTCCATGACATCAATAAATTTATTCACTCGATCAAAGGCATGATGTATTGATGATTTTGACCAATAAGTTGATTCAAGTTTCCAAACTTTTATGAACTATGCAACAAAAAGGGGTCTTGTAGGCTTACAATTAGGAGGTAATTGCATACAGATATTTATCATCCTATTGTATAGAGAACTTTTTATCTTCTCCTTCATGTCTCCTTATGTTAAGAAATGCATCAAAGGGGTAAATTCCACATTCTGATTCTGCGATGGAATCTTCACTTTGAGTATGTACATATTCATCTTCTTCCTCCTCAAACTACTGAATTGGATAAACATTTTGTTGCAAGTTTTCATTGACACCTTCATGTGGGTTGGAACTGTGTTGATCATATTGATAGTCTTGATAGCTTACCAACCTTTGTCTAGGAGAGACTAGATAACCATTTACTTGCTTTGATGGTTGTGGTGAATAAGTGTTTTGTTGTGCATGATATGCATCACCTCCATTGTGAAGATTTCCAATTGTATTATCAGGCACTTGTGTACTCATTCTTATTGCAGAATTCTCTTGATTGTAACAATTGTTGGTTCACTTGTAGTGTTTCTTTCTTCAATTGCAGTGCTTCTTTCTCCAATTGCAGCTGTTACTCTTTCAATTCTTTAATTTCTCTTATCAACTGTTTCCTTCTAAAATATTCTTTTGTTCCATACACAAATTGTCTATCCATTCTTCATCAAGTTTTTACTAGAGTCGCCACCTACTTTTCCAAAGTAGGAAAATGATTCTTTTAAAATTATTTTTTATTTCCCCAATGGAATCTCCTCACTCCAAATGTGAAATTTATATTGACTCTTTACATGGAAAGGCTGGAACCAAATTTTTTGATGTTATTCCCCAGCGAAGTCGCCAATTCATTAGTTGTGTGACTTAGATGGGGAGTGCAAATGAAACAATTGAAAACATTTAGTTAAAGATTGATTTTAGAACTTTATTGACTCTATGGATGGATAGGCTGGAACCGATTTTTTTTATGTTATCCTCAGTAGAGTCGCCAATTTGTTAGCTCTCAAAAACACAGGTTTGAACCACGAGAGGCTGCGAAGCTCTCACAACATTTGAGGGTAACAGACAAGGCCAAATGATTTAGAACTTCTACTCTTTAGGTGTTTCTAGACCTAGGCAGGTGTACCTATAACAATGAAGCAGACTTGACCAATGTGTATAAACCTAAAAATGGTCACATCACAATAGTCTGGTAATTAATTAAATATTATTTTATATATTTAATTAAATCTCTGAATTCAATCTGCGTATAAATAAATCTAAGTAATTTATTTATATTGTTCATTCTTTCATTTTGATTAAATAAATAAGTTTATTTAATCACTTTTCTTATCCATTTCTTAATTAATTAAATAAACATTATGATTTATTTATATTAATTATCATATAATCTTGGCTTGAATATTTTATTCAAATAAGGATTAAATATTCTTCTCTTCTAAAAATCCTCTAAAGTCCATTCAAAATTAAATATTCCAAATATTTAATTAATTCTTCTAAAGTCCATTCACAATTAAATATTTCAAATATTTAATTAAATCTTCTAATGACTATTCATATCAAATATTTCAAAATTGTTTTAAACCCACATAACTCACATAAAATTAAATAAATTTATTTATTTAATTTGGATTATCAACAACAACCATGAAATAACTTCAAAATAGAAAATTAATTAATTTTTCTGTTTCTGAGCAAAGTTGTTCCCATGGGTTGAAGACAAACCTCCATTCTTCTCTCCAACCTCCCAACATCTTCCATCTTCCTCTCAACCTCTCAATCTCTCACCATTCAAAATTACCAGACAATCTCACAACCATTGATCTTTGCCAGCTAGGCTCTTGCCTGCAAAAAGCTATAAAAAGGACTGTCGGGTCTTCAAAAAAAAGGAGAAGCTTTCATATAGGAAAACTATAGTCAATTAGCCTTCCAACATCCATAATCTTTAGAATCATAGCATAGCATAGCTTAGCATATTAGCAATCCATATCATGGCTTATCATCCTCATATCATAGTTTCAAAAGTATTCATAATCCACAGCCCCTGTGCATAAATCTATAGCCCCTATGCATATCCGTATATCAATATTTCACTCCACCAGCATATAGGATAGAGAAGTATTCTCCCTTTGCATACTCATTTTGTAGGTTTCCATTCTGAGAAGCTTTGCTTATACAATCTGAGAGCAGCAACTTCAAGCAAATCACTAGAGATAGAGGACAATGGAACAATTCTGAAGAAGCTTTTGTTTGATTTCCTTGATTTCATTCTATTTAGCTTTCTTTAGTTTAATGTTGCATTGGTGTTTTTTTATTATCTTGTTTTGATACTAACATTTACCACACACATTTTTGGCACCCACCATGGGACTCTTGCCCCAATTTTAACATTTTTTTGTAGATTTTTCTAACAGGTTCCGGTCAAAAGAGCGTATTAGTGCATTAAACACGCTTTAGCACATATCACACCCAGTTTAGCACTCTTTAACTCTATTACAGTGCCCATTAAGCATTCTACAATGCCCATTAAGCATTCTGCAACACCCATTAAGCATTCTATAGCGCCCATTAAGCATTTTATAGCACCCATTAAGAATTCTGCAGTGCTCATTAAGCATTCTACAACACCCATTAATCATCTTACAGTGCCCATTAATCATCTTGCAACGCTCTTTACTGTTTTAATAGAGCATTTATGTTTTAGCGCTCTTGATGTCTGTTTTAGCACATTTCTTTATTTTAGCACAAAATTTGGAAGTTTGCAACTGTAATTTGTAACTTAAGTAGGATTTGACTGGACCTTACGCAACCGCGGCCAGTAAGAGCTTTAAAAGAATGAATCAATCCTAGGATTGTCACTTCATTTTCTATTTTGGATTAAAAAGAACTCCATGTCTTTGTGAAGAAATATCTTCACCTATCATAGAAAATTATTTATTTGGGCTTAAAATTGAACTCTTGCTTGCTTTGATTAAATGGTGATAGGCCTATGCTCTCCCCTTAACTGGGTGATCAAAATGCCAGACTCATCTATTCTATTTCATGCAATTTTAAAGCTTTGATAAAACCTTTTAGAAGGCTTGTCGTAGTGGGAAAAAGTACTCACCCTATGGGAACGACGTAAGTGGGAACAACTAAAGCCAAGTTTACCAACCCACTTTAATCAAATGCGGGTGGTTCATGAAAATCCCATTTGACAATAGTGTGCAATATAACATCCCCAAAGCCTTTGTTCTAAAGGTTGGGAGGTCTCTTGAGGTAGTTTATTATTGCCACACTGAATGGAAACCCTTACTACAAACTTAGTGTAGTATCCAGCCGAAGTCAGTTTCTGAACATCATAATAATCATAGTGCAGGGGAGGGAAGAATCTACCCCCAAGATACTCACCATATAACTGCCAAGGACCATTTTCTTAGGGGATCTGGTATCCACTTTCGTCACTCTGAGTATGCACCTAGAAAAAACAAAAACATGGGCACCCCTTCGGTGGTGACACAGCTGTGTGAGTCGACGTAGTTTTAAGATGTGGGCTGTTGATTATTATGGTGACCTACCTGAGTACTAAGAGTGAGTCTGCTTGAACTATCTATCATGTGTAAAACCTATGAAAACAATTTTTGAAAAACATTTTGATCATACACTTAATGTTTAGTATAGGACTTAAAAACAACTATTCTACAACTTGCTTGATGTGTTTTAAAAACATTAATTAAGTAAAGATCATCCAAAACTCACAATCACATTGATTACTCTCATGTTAAGATATTGGAAATCCACAACCTTTGTTAAGAAATCCATTCTCAAATGAATCAAAAAGCCAAAGAAACCACTTAGCTACAAGAAACTATTGAAGAAAAGATGATCCTTGTACCAAAGTTGAAAGGTTTTACTTAAACATAGAACCTTTATCCATCGATATCATGATTGTGTTAGAGGTTTCTCTGACGATTATGCTATAGAACCATTATATTCATGAGCTTTCTTTCAAAGAATATCCCTTTCTCAAAGGCGTAACCACAGTTAGGGTATTCATTCTTCTTATCTACCACAACCCTTAATTGAATATCCCACTCATCCTAGCCAAATCATTCACTAATCTTGAAAACAAGCTAGGCTATTTGATACACTTATCATTTTTCAAGACTAGGATCAAATCTCAAAAAAGTGCATCTTTTCAAACAAGTTTTTGATTATTGATTTAGCTTCCCCAACAGGATTTTGATATCCTTTCATCTTGGAAGCTACAATCAAGAGTTAGAAACGTCATTTGATCATATCATAAGATTTTCATCTTATTAGATCAAGACATCATAATTTTTGCACTTATAAACCTATGATCTAAGTCTAGAAGAACATTTCAAAAACATATGCCTATTGTCCACTTTACAACATGGGTGATAGGGAAGAAAATCCTTTTCATAGGTTTCATACTGGGAATAGTTCAAATGATGAAATAACCGATGAAATGATTCAAGAAGTTGAGCAGGATCCACAGTTTCACATAATTTTGGACAAGATCTTAGAGTGAGATAAAGAAGGCTACTTTCTTTTTTTAGCAAACTAAGGTGCCAAATTGCCCTCTAACTACAGTATGGAGAAAATTAAGGAAGATCCTGAAAAGACTAAAACTCCATTAAATGATCTTAGTAGTCTTCCCCAACAAATAAGAGCACTCCAAAGGCAAATCAAGGAAATACAAGGGGGCACAACTACGAATTCCTTTGATGGAAATATGAATGTAACCTCTTCTCCTCCAAAAGCAACATTGTCCCAATTCAATGTTTTTGAATTTTTGCAAAGGTTAAATGAGAAGCCCAAATCTAAGCCATCAAATAAAATTGACCAATCCTGTCATGTCATGCATTTATCTTCATCCCCCATAATTCAAAATGAACCTCACAATTCTTTCACCCAAGATAATGATTCCATTCAATCACCTTATTCTATCATATCCTTTACATCCAATGATTCATTTCAATCTACACATCTCGATCAAAACATTCTACAAACTCTTCCTATCTTTGATCAAGATCCCATCTCTCAAGAACCATATGATGATCCCCTCCTTTCATTATTCACCCATGAAAATCCTCTTCCATCTCAAGAAAAAAATGTTATTCCAAGTTCTCCATCCACCTCATTCAATGAATCCATACTCTCTTATGATTCCATCACATCCCAAGAGAAGAACAATTCTTCCGTCCTATCCAAAGATTCCCTTCCATCTGATGATCAAGCCACTCCATCTCCTTCATCTAATGATTCTTTTCCTAGTCAAGATCAAAGTATCCCATCATCCTCATATCAAGAGCCTCTCACACCTCTTCAAGCCATCCATGAACCCCACACCTATAAATTAAGATCCTCCACCTTTATCCACTCCAATTTACTTCCAACACCTATCCTTTCATGCATATCACATCCTCCTCACAATGGACTTGCATCTTGTTTCACAAACAATACATATCCCATGGGTAAACGAATGTGTGAAATTATGAATTACAAAGGAAAAGGTTTAGGCCTTCATGAGAAAGGTATCCTAGAACCCCTTTATGCCCAAGAACATCCATATTCACATGGCCTTAGTTATACACCTCATGCTCAACCTAGGTATCCTAGTCCATCAAACTCTCCATCCATCCTAGGTCCTTATCCTAGTCCATCAAAAACTCCATCTATCCTAGGTCCTTATCCTAGCTCATCAACCCTTCCATCCATATTAGGGTCCCACATTTCTCCATCTCCTTTTCTTCAAGAACAACAAAGGCACACATCCTTGATCCACTTTCAAAATTATTCCTTCATTAACTCATCCATCATAGCTCCATATCGTTCATCTCAATACACTCCTTCCATTTCTTTTGGAAGAAATTTGGATGCCAAATATCAAAAACTTCAATGTAAAACTCCACATGTATCAAAGGATCAACATGTCTCCTCGAAGAGTCATGCAAAACTAAAAGAAAATTTGGTCCAAAAATCAAAAGAAAAATTCAAAAGGCCACAAAGGCCCATCAATTCAAAAGAAAAACTCCAAAGACTGCAAAGGTTCATAAATCAAAGAGAAAAATCTCAAAGGCCACAAAGGCCCATAAAGCAAATACCAAAATCAAAAGTCATTTGGATTCCTAAAAGTCTCATAGAAGCAATAAAATCAAAATTGGCATCCAAATTTTCTAATCCAAAAGCTTCTCACCATCTCCCATCTAAAAGCATATCACCTTCAAAATCCACTTTTCCTCCATCACTCCATCACCCTTTAAGGTGTGTGCCGATGTTAATCTTGCCATCCTTTCCATCTATCCATCACCAATCCTTCCAACCTCCAACATCCAATCCCCATTCTCCTCCTTTAATTCAAAGCTTTGAATAAGGCCTTAGCTTCTACTATCATGCCAACATTTATAAGTTTAATTCCCATTCCCATGGTCTATTAGAGCACATATTCAAGGGATATTAGTCATGAAACTTGATGCTTAAACCCTTCCTCCATCCCCATATCATGCAAATATTATCTTTCATATACATCTCCCTATCCATATACTATCTTCCATTTTCCTCTTATCATTCATGGTCATTTTCACCTTTGATCATGACAAGGTTAAGGATCTTGAAAATCATGCATCTTATCCTATTCACTTCATCCAAATCTTCCATACCATATCCTTTATCATGCATCTTCTCTTATATTGTGGGGAATCTTATTTCTTCAATTGGTCATCACATTCCATCTTAAATGTCTTTGAGAAGTCCTGAAAAATACAAAAAAATCAAAAAAAGTCCTAAAAAAAAAACCAGAAAAAGTCCTAAAAAATACACAAAAATAAGAAAAAGTCCTAAAAAAATACTAAAAAATCAGAAAAAATCCTAAAAAATACAAAAAAATTAGAAAAAGTCCTAAAAAAATACGAAAAAATAAGAAAAAGTCTTAAAAAAGTGCAATAAACACAAGTGGTGAAAATCTAGCAAACAGGTACTACTTGTGATCAAAATGGGCTCCTCTATCTATTAGATTATGTCTTGCATTCACATAATGGCATCATTTATCTATAAATATCATTTGTATATATCTATCATATCCATATCATCCAACGAGAATCCTTGTGTTTTATCATGGCTTGATGAAATTTGTACATATCCATAATATTCAGGTTGTGTTTACACTGGGGGCAAAAACACAAACTAAACAAGAGAGGGGAAATGAGGTTTTAGAACATCACAAACAAACAAATGACGGTCTAACAAAATGCAACATACATTGATGCATCAAATCAACCATAATACCAAAACAATCACTCAATGCCAATGACATCAAACAACATGGTCAAAACAACGTTAATCAAAAGACAAACATCAATGTTGCTAACCAAGTTGGATGATCTTAATCTAAATAATGTTTGGAATACTTTAAGCAAAATTTGAATTGTTGGTTGATTTTCTATCATATCTCTGGAGCAATTCGATGATTTACTGAACTAGAAAAGCAAGGAAGGAGTATGATTTTTTTTCTTTGTCTACTATTTGTCAGTGAATCATTAGTACTATGCAAATTGGTCATGAGACATGCTCTACTAAGTATCATTGATGACATTTCAGAATTTTCATGGGAAATGAGTTAACTCTTTTCTATTTATGAAAGCGATACTCAGGTCATCTTAGTTCAATTATACCTAGATGCTTGTATTATCTTACTATATCAAAAATCATGAAAGCAATACTCAGGTCATCACTGGTGCTAACATACCCTTTGATGCTTGTATTAACTTTCAACATTTCAATGCTCTATGATGACACAAAAAGCACAAATAAGCTTTCAGAATGGCAATGTTGCATGGATAAATCTGCATGATTACATTCAAGTTACATTCTACATTTTGCATTTCATAGATTTTTTCCAAAAGTTGGCAAAGTATCAAACATTTCATATCTTCGGGAATTTTTCTCATAACTACAAGATGCTCAATCTCTCCTATTGAATAGGAAGAATCATCAAATAAAAGAAACATCAATATCAAATCATCATGACAAATCAATCAAATCTGAATATACATTTATCAAAATCCTGTTTGTTTTTAACAACTTTAGAAGCAAACTTATCAACAAACTATTTATTTTTCATCATCATGAAAAGAAAACTTATCAAATCTTGTTTGTTTTTAACAACTTTAGAAGCAAACTTATCAACAAACTATTTATTTTTCATCATCATGAAAAGCACATTTATCAAAATCTTGTTTGTTTTTAACAACTTTAGAAGCAAACTTATCAACAACCCATTTGTTTTTCATCATCATGAAAAGAAAATTTATCAAAATCCTATTTGTTTTTAACAACTTTAGAAGCAAACTTATCAACAAACTATTTGTTTTTCATCATCATGAAAAGCAAACTTATCAAATCATGTTTGTTTTTAACAACTTTAAAAGCAAACTTATCAACAACCTATTTGTTTTTCATCATCATGAAAAGCAAATTTATCAAAATCCTATTAACAAAACTATTTTTTTTTCATCATCATGAAAGAAAATTTATTAGCTACTATTTGTTTTCCAACAACCTTGGGAACAAATTTATCAAAATCCTATTTGTTTTTAACAACTTTAGAAGCAAACTTATCAAACAACTATTTGTTTTTCATTAACTTGAAAGAAAATATATCAGCTACTATTTGTTTTCCAACAACCTTGGGAACAAATTTATCAGACAAACATCATCAAATCAGGGGCAATTTAGATCATCAATTTTTTATCTCACATCTTCCCATGCCAATTTCTTCACATCATAATTTTCGAACAATGATTCGACATCTTAAAAATAATAAAAATAAAAAATTCCAACAAATCTAAAAATTCAAAAAAAAATCACAAAAATCAAAATCTTATTATTCATCATCTGAGGGGGCATATGCCTATCAACATTTGACAATCAATATCTAGGGAAAATTTCAAAATTCTTTGAAGCAAAGTGTAAAACACATCACTTCAAAGAGGGGCAAAATGTATACACCTAAAAATGGTCACATCACAATAGTCTAGTAATTAATTAATTTTTTTTATATATTTAATTAAATCTCTAAATTCAATCTGCGTATAAATAAATCTAAATAATTTATTGATATTGTTCATTCTTTCATTTTGATTAAATAAATAAGTTTATTTAATCACTTTTCTTATCCATTTCTTAATTAATTAAATAAACATTATGATTTATTTATATTAATTATCATATAATCTTGGCTTGAATATTTTATTCAAATAAAAATTAAATATTCTTCTCTTCTGAAAATCCTCTAAAGTTCATTCACAATTAAATATTCCAAATATTTAATTAATTCTTCTAAAGTCCATTCATAATTAAATATTTCAAATATTTAATTAAATCTTCTAATGACTATTCACATCAAATATTTCAAAATTATTTTAAACCCACATAACTCACATAAAATTAAATAAATTTATTTATTTAATTTGGATTATCAACAACAAGTGTGAAACAACTTCAAAATAGAAAATTAATTAATTTCTCTTTCTGAGCAAAGTTGTTCCCATGGGTTGAAGACAAACCTCCATTCTTCTCTCCAACCTCCCAACATCTTTCATCTTCCTCTCAACCTCTCAATCTCTCACCATTCAAAATTACCAGACAATCTCACAACCATTGATCTTTGCCAGCCAGGCTCTTGCCTGCAAAAAGCTATAAAAAGAACTATCGGGTCTTCAAAAAAAAGAAGCTTTCATACAGGAAAACTATAGTCAATCAGCCTTCCAGCATCCATAGCCTTTAGAATCATAGCATAGCATAGCTTAGCATATTAGCAATCCATATCATGGCTTATTATCCTCATATCATAGTTTCAAAAGCATTCATAATCCACAGCCCTTGTGCATATCCGTATATCAATATTTCACTCCACCAACATATAGGATAGAGAAGTATTCTCCCTTTGCATACTCATTCTACAGGTTGCCATTTTAAGAAGCTTTGCTTATATAATCTGACAACAGCAACTTCAAGCAAATCACTGGAGATAGAGGACAATGGAATGATTCTAAAGAAGCTTTTGTTTGATTTCCTTGATTTCATTCTATTTAGCTTTCTTTAGTTTAATGTTGCATTGGTGTGTTTTTATTATCTTGTTTTGATACTAACATTTCCCACACACACAATGTTTATTTCCTAAAGCAATTTACCCACACTGGCAAATAGGAGTGGATAAATGAGTTTTATTTTGGTACAAACTGTATAAGCAATATCAAAGCTAAAATCTAATGTGTTCATATGAAAAAATGAATGAAACTAAATAGTGGAATGGTTGAGACTAGTGCCTTATTGGGTGTACATAGTCAAATGATAATCTGAAATGAATAACTTCTTTCTGGTAGATACTCAAATTGTTTGGCATACAATTTTAAGTTTATAACTGGTATAACATACAAGAATGTGATTACCAAGTTCTTCTTAATGATCCAAATGAGAATCCCTAATTACTATGATTGACTAAGAGGATTTAATCTCTCCTTGAAAGGACCAATTAATTCAACCATACAGATACAACAAGTGTGCACTGATAAACTAAAAAATATTCTTGATATATCAGTTTAAATAATTAGAAAACATCAACCTTAGAGACATCTCAGCAACACTTTCAATTAACACAACAAACAATTGATACCAAAAAAATCTCACCACATTAAATGAATTCAATTGAAATCTCCATTTTTTTCAAACATGCATCATAGTCTCAAAATTGTAAAAACATTCTGATCTACCATATTTTCTCTTTTTTTCTCATCTCTCTCCCTGCTCTCAAAAATTGGTATTTATATATTAGCCACATGAAAAGTCACCTCCATTCAAATTCACATCCGTGGTGATCCATTTATTCAAGCCTTGTCCATGTTCATTAGACACCCATTGAGACATCTTTCCACTTCCCCGACACTCCAAGTCTCTTCGACTATCAACAAATCATATATCGCTAGGTAGTCGTGCAGTTACACTGACGTCATGAGTCTCCTCGATGCCCTATGCCTTCAATCTTGAGTATCACTGTGACTTTAGGGGTTGGAAAACATTCCTCTGACTACATCATGTTTTGCCAAAATTTATCCTTTGTTTGCTTTCTGATCGTCGAAACAAAATGTTTCTCTTACCAACAAAATAATATTCGGTATGACTTCCATATCTCTCTCTAATGATGCCAGTCTTGCTGATGAATCTTGTTATCTGCAAGACAATGAATATCACCAAGTCATATTACTGATGTAATTCCGCTATAGCAATATGGTGGTTCGGCAAGACTTCCTTGAACTCACCCTGATGACAATATACTACCAACAGGATCCACTTTTTTGGGAAACTTGTTGAGAATATTATAGATTCCTTTTTGATGCTCCAGGATTGTACCACGATCTGTAAGACACAAATAAGCTTTTTATGACTTACACCATTGACCACTGTTTTTCTGATAGGACCCCTGTGTCGCTGAGACTACAAACTACATCATGCCGATGTGTATTACCAAATGAGATAACATCGGAAAGAATTTCCCGATGTCTTGCCGATAGACTACAAAAAGACATATATTAGTATAAAATGCTTTATGGATTAGTGATACCTGCATCATGTTACACCGATATGGTTTACACATTGAAATACTCAAGGACAGGTGAATTCTATGGGACCAAATGATAAAATATGGGAAAATTTATTATGCAAAGAAGATTCATGTGCTTATGGTATGGGAATTTTTTGGGAACTAATGAGTATTTGCAGCCATGAAATTTTCAAAATTTTACAGTTCTAACACATACTATAAGATTTTAAAATGAAAAATTGAATTTCATGAAGTTTTGACCAAGTTAAGGTGGTCAGACATATGAGTTTTTTATATTTTTTAAAAGTTGTAATAAAAAATTCATAGTTAATTATTTACTTGGAAAAAAATTACTAAAAAATATGGATCACATTGGCACATGAGTCCTCTACTTATATCTAAAATATTATAAAAAAATATTATCATTTTATTGTGGTTAGGGTGGTTAGACAGACACCCATTTCTTTTTTTTTACCTCAAATTTAAGTACTATTGCATTGAAATTTCAAATTTTCACCAAATATATTTAAAAATAAAATAAAAATCCTAGTAGTTTAGAAACTACATTCAATTTTCTACAAATTCTATTCTCACATATTTTTGAAATAATATAGATAACTTATTCAAATTTTTATGTCAAGTTGCCTAACTCTGATTTTTCTGAATTTTTTGCCACTTAAGGGCATGTTTTTTCCATGATGATCTTGCACATACCCATAAGTATCTACATGTTAGGGAGGGTGTCTCCTTCCTTCATAATATACAAACCCCCTCGGGGTCCATCATTTGGAATAATCTCCTCAAAAATAAGAACTTGATTTCTCAAGGTATTTGCTGGTAGGTCCAAATTAGTGCCTTGGTTTGTTTTTAGGATGATAAGTGGATCTTGAAGCATGCTCTTGGCCTTCATCTAAATTACTCTACTCTAAAGTTGGACCTCTACTCTAGATTGGGTCATATCCATTCTAGGATTATCTGGACCATTCCTCAGACCTGACACTTTGGAAGATTGATCCCAATTGGTACAAACCCCCTCTTCACCTAGCTGTCTCAGAACTCCTCAAGACTATTGAAAACCAAAGTATTTTTAACTCCAATATTCTTGATACTATGGTATGGGTGGATTCTAAGGATAGTAACTAATCAGTTAAGTCTCAATACAATATTTTGTCTAGTTTATGGGATCCTCAGTTCAACTAGATGAAGGTTTAGAGGAAACACTCTTTTCCTAAGTTTAAATTTTTCTAGTGGAATACTTTCCATGAATAGATTCTCATGTTGGATAACCTAGAAAAGAAAGGCAGACATCTAACCAAAAAATGTCTTTTGTGTGAACACAAAGTTGAAAATATTTCTCACCTTTTTTTCCATTATTCTCATTCTTGGAAGCCTCACCAAAGAATTCAGTCCTTATTCAGGGTCATTTGGGTTTGGAAAAAGGATATCAAGTTAGTTTTAGAAGGGTGGCTCTTTCCAATAAATAATCCTTTTATCATTAAGCTTTAGTGGTAGCCTCTTTTTCACTGACTGGGCACTTTGGAAAGAGCACAACAATAAGATCTTCAAATATAAAAAACTCCCTAGCAGGTTGTGGCCAATAAGGTGATTAATTAGATCATTGAGAATCTCATAATGACCTCTTGTAAATAAAAAAAGGAACCCCTCAGATTTGGGGCTCTCCATTGCCTCATCCTAGAATTTATTTGAGGCCCT
Organism: Sequoia sempervirens; assembly: GCA_007258455.2. Lineage (NCBI taxonomy): Eukaryota > Viridiplantae > Streptophyta > Pinopsida > Cupressales > Cupressaceae > Sequoia > Sequoia sempervirens. The sequence continues at coordinate 23,516 of VDFB02078303.1, forward strand.
TAATTCTATGTGCTAGTGTATCCCTTTGGAATGGAGTAGCACTTCCCTAGTCCCCCAATCCCAGTTGACTTAAGCTCAATTTTGATGGCTCGACCAAAGGTACTCTGGTTGGGAGGGTGGGGGTGGCATAATTAGAGACCATCGTGGAAATATGTTTTTGGCTTATGAAATTAATCTAGGAGTTCAAACTTAAAACTTTGTTGAGATGATAGTTTCTTACTATGGATCCATATTGCTATGAATTCAGGAGTGTCCAACATGACAATTGAAGGTAACTCTAGAAATACCATTATGTTACTGAATGGGAAGGTGAACCATGCTAGTTCCTTCGATACCCCATCCTCTTGGCATGAAATATCATAATGAACCTTGATATTTATAGATTTAATCATGTGTTCAAGGCTAGCAATCAATTGGTTGATTTTCTCTAAAACCTAGGAGCCTTCACATGTAAAGTTATTATTTGGATGATATTTTTTTAATCCTAGGGTATGTAGTGAATTATTATCTAATGATGAAAATGCACTAGAACTATGAGCTCCAATTGAAATTCCTTTTAGCTCAATGTGACAACTAGCACAAACTGCATTTATGTAAATATTCCAATCCCACCTAGTCTTTTCATAAACCTTCTCATCTTTTGATTGTGTATTTTTTGGGTGCTTCTACATAGTTCTTTGGTTTTCTCTATGTTTTGAACACCACTATGGGAGGTGATCTTGTGAAAGATAAGCCCACCTCCTATGAGGCTTGGAAGAACAACATGGACATCTAGACCATTCTCCAAAATGCCAACTTGGCTTCTTATGTTGAAGGAATGATGGGGCATGACCCCAATCTTTTAATGGAATCTTCCAATTCATGGAAAGAGGGAAATGTTACTATTGGAGAGAAATCCTTCATTGCTAACATAGAGCTCATTATTGAAGTTTCTACCCTCTCCTTGGTTAGGTCCTACATCCCTAAGAATTCAAAGGGACATTACCAAAAGGAAATGGAATGGATTTTAAAGAAAGGGGAAAAAGTGAATTGGTTGCATAATGGGTTTAACAGAGAAGACCTCCCAAATGTTTGGAGTAGAATGGTAGAGGTCTTGATGTAGCACGTGACTTTGGAAGGTAGGTTCAAAAGATTCCACACCCACCTTTTCCCAATTTTGAATTATTATTTTTACAAAGTTAAGATGATTTTTTAATTTTTGGATTATGTCTTCTCTAGAGCAATTGATTAAAGTTGTGTAGGAACTTAATAGTAAAAAATTTCCTTTACATAAAGGCTTAATATTTAGATTGTGTCACTTCTAGGTGGCCCTAAACCCTTCCCTAGCCTCTATCAAGAAGAATTCCCTTGTGATTGGTGACCTTGTTAAACCCTTTATTGGCCCCCCTCCCACCCATGCCTCTAAATTGACTCATCCCCCTCACTGAAAAACTACTAAGGTAAGAGGAAAAACCCTTGCCACTATGGTCCCTACTCTTCACTCCAAAAAAAATGCCTCTTTCTTGGACCCCACCCAAAATTTCTATCTCTGATTCTGATAATCTGGATGATGAATCATAGAACCCCACCCCAATTGACAATGCTACTAACTCACTTGATGGTTCCCCTATTCATGAGGATCTCTTTGATGTTTCCAAATCCCCTCAGTCCTTAAACCCCCAAGTCCCTAGAGATCCCCCACCCTTTGTGTGAATCTAGATAATGTCACTATGGAACCCTAATGGGATAATGAGGTTTGTGCAAATTGTGTCCCCTTGAAACTAAAATTGAATGATCTCTCTAAGGAATTCAATGTTCAAAACGATATCCTCAAGTGGTTGTTGGCTCAGCTCATCATAGTCAAGGATAAAATTCAAGTGCTAGAGGAGAAGGCGCTCAACTAGGAGGTGACCTAGATGGATGAGCTCAATGATGAAGGTCATTGGGGTTTGTTTTCATCCCTTTCCAAGTATTTTGATAAATTGGATAATTGGGAGAATGAGTTTGAGGAGCTTAGGGTGTTGGTTGGTAACGAGTAAGATAGGGTGAAGCTACAAGAGGAAGTTGCTACCGTTCATATCAATCAAGATAAAATCCTCAACTGCTTATAGGAAATTTTGAACTACAACAAGGAAACCATTAGGAATATTTTGGTCACCATCCAGGTGTTCCAGCAAAAGCTTCATAATAGTCATGGTAAAAGGGTTGGTGATGGCAATCAAGATGATAGTCACTCAAATAAGAAGGGAAAGGAAGTTGGTATCTCCCCTTTGCCTAGTTCTAATGAGGTCCAACCTACCCACAAGGGGCCTCTATCCTTTGTGCAATTTATTTTTAAAGAATGGAAAGAAATTAATGGCCTTAAGCTACTAGGAGAACAATAGTTGGTCAAGCCCTTGGCTAGTTTTGCACTATTTTTTTTTGTTTCCATCTTTTCTTGGTCTCTGTGTAGTTCTTTTTTCACTTTCTAGGTGTCTTATGTCTTATGAGCCCCCTTGCTTGGCATCTCTGGCCATTTTGTAAATGGGTACAGGCCCTTCTTGACTTTAATCTAATCAAAACAAGATACTACAAAGATGGAAAGGCTTAAACTCCCTCCCCATTCAAGGGTATGATAGGGCCAATTATAGTCAAAATAAAGGGGAACATGTCAAGTGGAAAGAACCTATACAAGGTTGGGTAAAACTAAAATTTTATGATGTAAAACTAAATTTGAATCCAAAAAAAATTGCTGGGACATAGGTTTTTAGAGGCTTACATAACACAAAAAATGAAGGTGGCTCCATGATAATTATCAATGAAATAAAAAAGGACTCCCAACTAGAGAATTACAAATATTCTATAAAAATATTTTCCTATTTTAGACTCATGGGGACCTTTCCTATTCAAAATTTCTATAAAGAAACTCAATTCGAGGTTGAATCACATAGCAACCATTCAATCAATAGAAAGGTAGTATGAGAGAGGTTAGTAATAACATATAAAATGGGAACCAATTGGCATATCCTTCAAATTTTTCTCCTCCACTCATCCCCTAACTTCCCACAATGATTATTGTTGAATGAACAAGACAACTAAGAGGGGGGGGTGAATCAGTTATAGTACATTAAACCTTCAAAACCATCAATAGTAATTAGATCCAAAAGCATTCATTAAACACAAGTTATTATGTGTGGACACGGTAAAAGTATCCCTTTTTCTTTGCTTGATTTGGGATTAATTGATGAAAACTTGGACTTGATATTGCCTTGATCTAGTGTTGTGAGGTGTTTCACACATCCACATTAGGTCTTGGTCCCTGGAAAATTGAATAACATGCATGTCTTGTAAAGGTGTTGTAAAGAATTGCAACTGACTTTCACACTTTTTTTTACTTTTATTAAGCATTTAAGTCCAATGGTCCTCCCCCCCAACTTTTCAATTAAATATTATTTTAATTCAAAAGTTAGATTTTCCCTCTTCTTCTATGATTAAATAATTATTATTTCATTATTCATTAGCCTTTTTCCTCTATAATTAAATAAATGTTATATTTATTTAATTATTTATCCTTTCTTTATCTCCCCAATTAAATAATTATTTTTAATTATTTAATTATATAATTTTTTCTCACCTTTCTTTTTAAATAAATAAAATTAATATTTTATTTATTTATCCTATGTTGGCCACCCAAATTAAATAATCTTTATTATTTAATTTCTCCAACAACCTCTTTTTATGTGCCAATCTTATCTTCCACCTCAAGTATTTATCTATCCATGTCTTTCTTCTCTCAATTAACCTCCACCCTTGATTAAATTATTTTCTAATTTAATCTTGGCCCTTGATCATGATCCTTACTCTTAAATCTTCTCTATAAAAGAAGACCTTTAAAACCTAATTCATTCACCTAATAATTCATTCATTACTCATTTGTCATTCATTATCTCTATCAAGTCAAACGAGTTAGGGTTTTAACATCTTAAGTCATCAAGATAACATTCAACCTCAATTCTAAAGCATTCAAAAGCACGAATATTCATCCATTGTTGTAGAAATCCAAGATCCATCATCATGGAAAGTTTCTAATTGCATTGTTTCATGTTTCATGCTTCATTAATTTATTTCATCATTTTGGTTTAATTGTTTGACCAAGGAAAACTCCCATGCCCTAACATTCACTATTTCTTTCTCTTTATTGTGTGTTCGTAGATTTAGGTACTTTGGACGTTTAAATATCATTTAAGAATATTTGGAAAAGTTTTTGAAGACCTCTCCTTGTTTACAAAGCCAAAATATCCACTAAAAATCACTTTTAGGCCCAAAAATTAGAGTTTCAGAACTGAATACCTATCTGGAACCAAAGTGCAGAATGAGGGCTTTCATTTCCACTTTCAGATTTTCAAAAATTTAGAAGTGGACTAATTCGCCACTATTTTCCAATAGTGATGACTTGGTCCCACTGAACCTATTTTCTGAGGTTTCTGTAAAATTGGATACCCATTTGGCTGAAAAGGGCTTTGGAGCAATTTTTCCAGATCTGGGACTATGTCGCTCAAATTGGCACAAGTGTCCTAGTTGGTTTCTGCATCAGGTTTTTCAAGATTCTAGACCTTCATTCCATCCTTTTTTAGCCTCCAGGTGCACACCTTCAGTTTCATCAATTTATGTTACAATTCTCCTTCATTTCTAGGTTTTTTTCATACATCATTGTGTTTTCAAACAACTTGCATATCTTAGGTTTTGCATCAATAATCATCTTTCTTTTTCATTTTAGTGCATTTATACATTGCATATAGAAATATCCCATCCATTCTTGTATTAATATTGAGTGTAGACATTGCCTATTTTGGCCCATCTTTCTCCTTTTAGGTGAAAACCCTAGAAGTGTAAGAAAGCCATTGGAAGCCAAAATATTTGTATACATTTTGGTGAACCCACCTTTAGAAAATTTTAATTTTGATTTTTAATGCATTCACATCCTAGGAATAGCTTGCATCAACATTGCATTAGGTTAAATTGCATTGTTTAATTTGCATCATGGGGGTTTAAAAATTACATTAGTGAAAAGCTCATATAGCTTGCATTATTGCACTTCATTTCATTGAAAAATAGTAAAATTCTACATTTTCACTTTACATCTACATCTACATCATAAAACATAGAAAACATCAAAACAATAAAAAAAATCTGAAAATTCTCAAAAAAAGTCCCTACTGAGACTAATTCGCCACCTTGGGCGACTTAGTCCCTTTTCAGCCCTGAAACTACCTTTTACAAAACTAAAAACCTTATTTTTAAGCTTTTGTTTGGTGCCTTTACCTATCTGTATCAGTTGGCTAGGTTCCTATTACATGCATTTCATGAAATCTACCTTAGTTTGGCTCATTTCATGCATTTCTTAATTTCAAGATTTGCATTCCCACATTATTAAATAGCATAATCAGTCAATTATCATCTAAAAATTGTATGTCATTTTAGCCTTTTACATTGCATTTTCAGTTTGCATAGATTTTTATTTTAAAAATGTTAGTATCTATACTTTACAAGTTTGCATTGAAAAAGTTAGTGAGTAAGCATTTTCGTCATTCATTCAATGCATTTCCTAGTTATGAGAGTCTCTTAGTGCAAGAGAATGAAAATGGTGATGTTTGTCTTAACTTCCACCCCCTCCTATCTCTCCTATTTTATGAGGATGATGTGTTAGAAGAGAATACAAACATAGATAAACATGATGATAATAATTTTACTTCTCTTGATACCTCTCCTTTAAGTGATGGAGGTATCTTGGAAAAATAAGGTACAATCATTGAGAATCATGAAGGTATTGTTTGTTCTTCTCCTCATTCCCCTTGGGAAGATAATATAACAATACAAGATGAATTCATTGCCACCACTTTACCTAGTCTCCATTCATCTCCCAACACCTCCCCTACTTGTTTAAATGCTTTAGAGAATAAGGATACAATCATGAATGATCATCCAATGATTGAGAGTTATAGCATTATTTCTCTCCTTCCTAATATTCCTAACATTTGGAAGGGTCTATTTGAGCACAAGGATCCAACCATTGGCACACATGAAAATCATTATTGTCCTTCCCTAAAATCTCTCCTATTGGTGAAGAAGATATTATGGTGTTACACGATCCAATCGATGAGAATCACAAAAATATTGTGGGAAAACATCATAGAACAAGACAATTCAACCATAGATAGCTCCCTTACTTACAATGGTGATATTTTGGAAGAACCATTCCTTCAATGTCAAGACCATTTGGATTATTGTTATCCTAAAAATGTCTTCCTAGGGAGCCTATTCTAATGCAAGAAAATAATGAGTCTTCCTTAGATGTTAACAAACATGTGATTCTAGATTGACCCTTATTAGAGATACATCAAGCCAAGACTAGTGAGGTTATGAATGTGCAAGTGTCTGTTAGATCCCCCTTGATTAATAGACCTCCTACATATCTCGTGGGACATCCTAAGAATCCTCTAATTCTTTACCCACCATCACACAAGCAACAAACTCAAAATCAACCCGAACTCATCCTTTACCCACATATATAAAATGAAGGGCTAAATCAATGACCAAAATGCATGTGAAAAGATGATACTAGGCATAGAAAAAGAAACTACTAGAAAATCAAATAATAATTTAAAATTGTTTGATTTTAAAGGCTAAGTGAACCTTTTGAATTAAAAATTAATTTAATTCAAAAGTGGTGGGGTCATGTGATAGTAAATAATGATTTTAAATTATTTACCTGGTGGGAAAATAGAAAGTGGAAATGGCAATTTAAATAAATAATTTTATTTAAATTTGGAGAAAAAGACAAAAGAACAATTAAATAATTATTGGGAATTATTTAATTGTAGAGGAAAGTACAAAGTGTGAATAATAATTAAATAAAATGAGAAATTTATTTAATTATAGAGAGACATAGGAAAGTAGTGGCGTATTTAAATAAATAAATGAAGTTTATTTATTTAAATAATTAGGAGGAAATGGTTAGGAATTATGATATTAGCACATAATTAAATAATTTAATTATGTTAGGAGGATGTTTGACATAGAAAAATGTGGTTTGCGAGTTTAGGACATTTTTATGTGTCTAGATTTTGCCCCTCTTTGTCATAATGCAGTTTATCGCATTGTGACAAAGAAAACAAATAAAAAATATGCCCTATTGTAAAATAGGATGAGGAAGAATGATGAGGAGGTAGCAGTATGAGGAAGAATGACAAGGAGGTAGCGGTATGCCCCCTCGAGAGGATAGGCGGGTTCAAAGAACACGAGTGTGCTCTTGAAATGGATGAGGAGACTAGAAGATGAAGGGAAAAAGTATAGGGGAAAAAATAGATAAGGATGATGAAGATGCAGACTAGAAGAAATGTTAGATCGAAAAAGATGAATGGTAGGATGAGAAAGAAACCTTCAATATTTTTCCAAAGTACTAATAGGTGTTGTATTAATCATAATTATGCATTAAAATAACACAAATGGACAAAAAAAACCATGCTATGACATAGACCAAGGTGTGAAAGGTCATCCACTTGTGAAAAATAGATAGTTGCAAACAAGGAATGTAATAACACATACTAAGGGCTAAGTTTCCCCAGTCTTTTTGTCAAGACACACCAAAGACAACAATCAAGAGAAAAAAAATAGGTCATGAGATGTCATTGCACCTCTAAATCATTCATGGGACATCCTCGAGGTAGCTAGTAACATAACCAAGAGACAAAACAACAAAAAGATAAGACAAAATAGACCAGCAAAATTAATAGCCATTCAATGTGTTTGCATATATTTATTTGTCAAAGGTGGAATGCTTGACAATTTGACAGTTTGATAGTTGGATGGTGCCTATCATCAAGAAGGACATATCTTGAAAATGAAAATGAAATTTTGATGAGGTCCAAGTCCAAGAAGAAGACTTCTTGGAAGGGACCATAGAGCGACGAGATTGACATTGTTTTTGCAATTTGACTGATTTTGACTTGATGACCGATTGGACTATGTTGTCTGTTGGTTCATGATTTAAATGTTGAAGTTTCAAATGAATATCTTGTTTGCTTGTGTGACCATGTCTAACTTATTTGATTGAAATGATGAATTTTGACTCTATTTTGGGAATTTTGAGAGTTTTTTTTTACGTTTATCATTTCTTTGGGGCTTTTGACATGTTTTGATTTTTTTATTTTTATTTTTTAAATGTTTTGTTCTTTTTGTCTTTTTGAAATGTTTTGAGAGGATTGAGACAAAAGCATGTGAATGATGCCTACGCACAAGAATCCAAGGACAAATGTGATGGTTTCCCTAGTCAAGTTGAATACCAATTGATAGGTGATGATGATGATGATGACATTGTTTGATGTGGGAAAGAAAAATCCTGAAACAATGTGAGGATGAGGATAATGCAACCAAAGGATCAAGGTTTGCAACAGGGCTAGGAACAAATCCAAGGAATGTTTTGGATGATGCACTAGAATTCATAGCAAGATTGTATGGATTAAACTCGTTACATTTGGAATGATTTCTTTTCAGGACTGAATGGGATGATGGAGTATCCTTAGACCATTTGAAAAGGAAAAACCATGATAGGCGAAAAACATGGAAGGATGATAGGTGGCCTTGGTAAAAGATAGGAGGCATGAGACTAGATGAATTATCATATGATCTTCGAGGACTATGTCGCATAGGAATAATTAGTTTTATCGATAATATGGGTCTAGATAATGCTATCAAGGCAATGACATGATGTTTCATGAATAGTATGTGACCAAAGGATAGACATGTCAAGAGTTTTCCCAAAGTATGATTTATATTTGTACCCCAGTCCTTATCAAGATAAAATTAGGTGGGAAAAATGGATGGAAATGATATGGATAAAATGGATAGATGGAAATATCATAAGAAATGTCATGTGAAGGGTATGGGAGATGAGATGACTTGCCCCCAAGCATAAGAATCTACATAGATAATTGCTCTTACACATGACGCCTATTTGTTAGGTTTTCATCATGGTACTTATCCAAAGCACCATAAAAATGGTTTTCACTATTGGATGAAATTGTTCTCTTTACTCTTTTTTTTTATTATTTTTGTATTTTTGACATTTCTGGATGGCCTTGATATTTTAGTTGATCACTAAATATTCTAAATCCACAAAGGGTGTTGATGTAGAGACTAGTGTTATGATATGCCAATAATGACCTTTATGAAGTAGTTTCCTTGTTAAGATCATAACACTTGCATACAACTAATTGACGTCATTGTGATCCTTTTTGATACTAGAGTTGGCCTTATCAAAATACACACATCGTGATAGAGTTCCATGAGAGTCCTTATAATAAAGAGTTGCTACCAAGATGTGATGGATTTGTGAGGTATGTACATTTTAGACTTTAGGTGTGATCTAGGATTATGATGGATGATGGTAGATGTTGAAGGGTTATTTGGGCATTTGGATGAATCACTTTTTATTCTCCAAGCTTGGAATGTTGGATGGTAGAGTTTGAAATTTTGATTAGGATAGCGTTTGGAACCAACACTTTTAGAGGCCTTCCTTGATGACAATTTTGAAGGAGGTGGACATTTATTATATGTGGGAGTCCTCTTTTCTTGTGGCTCCACATTTTGATTGACTTTTGGATTTGGAATATTTTTCTTTGCTTGATCCATTTTTCTTTGGGATCCATTTTAACTTCATTTTTCCACTTGGATTTTTGTTTGATTCAATGGCCTTTGAAATTTGATTTTGAACTTTGTATTTGTAATAATTTTATTTTAATTGGTTCCAAAGTTAAGGTTTAAGATATTGGGAATGACGATTTATGGTGTGGATGGAAGGAGTGTTGGCAACAATCTCATGACAAGGACTACTCATGGACCCCATTTTAATGTTTGTATCAAATAAAGTTTCCCCCAATATCAAGGATGTACCACTAACATCATCAAATTCTCTGACTGAGGAATAACCAAGACCTTGATGTCTAGGATTTTCATAAAATTGTATTGGTTCTCAAATGCCTTGCTCATGTATGCCTAGTCCTTTTCCTTGATACTGCATGCTTTGACATATTCTCTTTGTGATGGGGTATTTTTCATTTTGGAAGCAAGATGTAATCCCATCATTGTGTATGTGGAGATCACTACTTAGTATTTTCTCATCTACAAGAAAGCCTACTCTAACAAAGATAGTTGATCCTAGTTGATAAGATGTTGCTTCGTTGACATGGGGTATAAATTTTTAATTAACATCTTTGTTTTGATTTTGTGACATATCTGATTTAGATGATTCTACAGGTGCTTCCAAGTTGATGTCAAAACCTTCCTTATGGTCACTATCATAGAGTTTAATGAATTTAGCTATAGCTTGATCATTTGCAAATATGTCTAGAGTAGAACACTCTTGTTCTAGAGGAAGATCATTTATGTGTCCCATGGAGGCAAGTGTCTCATTTTGGGTAGGATCAACCTCAAATGTTTGATCATGAATGACATAAAGGTTGATGAGAAAATTGTTTTGGGTTTCTTGATCAATGGTAGTGTCTTAGTCAAAGATGTTATTTTCTTGGTCGACATGATCAAGAATGGAATCTTTGTCAAGGATAGGTGTATTTTGGATGCTATGATTATCTAGAAGGACTTCTTGAATGCATTTAAGGATGGGGTCATGGGATGGACTACTTTGATCTTGATATGAAGGTGAAGTTATGATGTCATTTTTTGGGTTTTCATCTTGACATATATCCTCAAATTGAGGCAATGGAATGTGACTTTGGACAAGAATATAATTTGCATGACTAAACGTATGTTGGGATAGATTGGCTTAGAAAGGATTCATGGATGAAGGACTAGGATATGACATGGAGGCTTGTAAGGGATTAGTGGATGGTTGATTAGGATAGGACATGGAGGCTTGGAAAGGATTAGTGGATGGTTGATTTCCCTTGTCAAATTTATGATAAGGGTGATAAATGGATGTTTATTATGTATAAATGGTCTGGCTTGTGTTAAGCGAGTCTTAATAGTGAGGGTAGATAGTTGAATGACTAGGACTCATGGATTGTTGGTAGGAAGGGCATTGGAATTTGGATTGGATGAATTTTCTTTTGAAGTCTATGGTTTGTTGGTACTAACCATTACGAAATAACTAGTATTCAACTTGACTAGCAAGCTTATCAAGGTGAATAGAAGGCATGGTAGTGGATTGTATGGAGATTTTAAAGTCTGTAAAATGTATACCTAAGAGTTTGTCTATGTTGAAAATAATTGTGGATCCTAGGATGCAACTAGAATTTTGCAAAGGTGAGCCTATGGTAAAGGCTAAACACAAACTAAAAGATGCCAAAAATGGATGATTTGAGCAAATATTCTTATGGTTTTTGAAAAAAGGCTATTGGGAAAATATGTTTAGCAACAAATTGAAAATACTTGGTCTTAGATTTGGACAGTGACAATGATTTTTTTAAATGATAGGAAAATGCATCATTTTAGGTATCAATTGCATTGTAGGGTAAAAATGCATTGTTTAAGACGGTGATTGCATTGTAAGATTATCAAATGTTTTGTTTAAGATGGTGACTATGGTTTAGTATGTCAAATGCATTATATTGGACAAAAAATGCATTTCAACATAGTTAGATGCGTTTTTTTAGACCGTAGATATGGTTCATCAAGTCAATTGTGTTGTTCTATGAAGCAAATGTGTTGCAAAGAAGTAAAATGTGTTGGTTTGTTTTCCAAATGCGACTTATCAGGTCAAGTGAATTACACAAAGTCTCAAATGCACTGTAGTTTGGATAAAATTCTAGTTTCTTTCAATTTTGGTAGATGTTTTAGATTGTTTTAGTTTGAAAGTGTTTTTCCAGATTTGTGAAGCATGTTTATTTGTTCATTGCTTTAGAAAACACTTGGAAAACACATGGTTTTGTCTTTGTTGGAAACAAGCACATTGAATGCAAGCAAAAAACCTAGGGTTGGCAAGGACTATATTCATTGGATCCCACTTGGATTTCTCTAGCCGCATTTATTATTAGCGAGTGACTTAGAATTTGGCCACACTAGCACCCCCTTACATGACACTCACTTCTTAGGTCAACCAAGCTTTGATTCCTCATGAATCTCCCATGAAATTATTTTCACCTCTACTAATAATTGTGAGAATGTGGGATGGCTTGGCAATGGCCGTTGTTGCACCAACAAATAGAAGGGATTTTGGAAAACTACACAAATAGGTTTTAGTGAATACTGAGGGAAATGGAACCTCACAAGCATCTAGCAAGCTGCTTAAGGATTTAATCACTCTACTAGGGGCTCTTATACCTTTAAGAGAAAAGGTAGGTACCCATTTTCGAATGACACTATACCCGACTAAGGCCTACATACCATGAGGACTTGACAGTTTAGTCTTATCCTTTTATATACCGACTTGAGCGAAAAACTAGTTGGAGTCATTTCATCTTTCAAGGCAGGCCCCTCTAAGGTTAAACAAAAGTGAATTGATTTTTTTTTGTTCATCCAAGATCACACTAAGGTGCGAGGAGATTGCATACACAAATATTTCAACCCACACTCTCAAGTTTGTTTATTTTAAAGCCCAAATCACAATATGTGGGTGAAAAAGCAACAACCCCTAAGTGTTTTTATTTCTCAAGATCACAACAAGGTGCAAGAGAATTGCATACACACCAAGGAGCTATCACTTAGACCACAAGACACTTCAAACACCATTCATTTTAACCCAAGCTTATTGTGAGACAAGTAAAATTTCATTTTAAACCAATGCTATGATAGTGCATGTAAATTTTAGCCTTGATGAGTTATAATGAAATTTATGTTCTTTTTGAACCCATGAGTGTGAATGGATGTTCATTTCAAACCATGAAATGTGAATGCAAGTTGTAGTTTGTTTTTTTTTTTGCTTTAAGATTGAAAAAGAGTTTTTAAAATCATCAATAAAAAAAGGTTAGCATCTCCTTCCAGCTTGCCACATGCTTCCAACAATAGATTAGTAACCCAAAAATCCCTAATCTACTAAACTAAAAAGAGAAATATGGAAAATACTATCAAAAAATAAAATCAAACCTTTACTAGGAAAATGTGTCATTTTGTCTATCAAATGTGTTACAATAGCAAATGCATCATTTAGGTTAGCAGATGAGTTGCAATAGGTCAATTGCATCGTTCAGGCTAGTAGATGCGACTCAAAAATTTAGATGCGTCATTCCTAAAGGAAAATGTGTCACGACACATCAAATGTGGCTCAAAAAGTAGTGATTACAATGTTTTGTACCTCTACCTACAAAAATGATGAAAAACCATATGCAAATCTACAAAAAAAAGTGTTTTTGGCGTCAGGTTCACCAATATAACTAAGGAAAAAATTTAGGTTAGCATGAAATCAAATGCATAAACAAAACCCTAGCTAAACAATGAAGTACAATGGAGTAAAAATGCATAAAAGAAAGGAAATATTTCACCAAGTAGCCTTCATTCCCTCCTTGATTGACCTTCATTTCCCTTCTCCATTTGCTGCAAAAGGGTGTTTTCCCTTAGATTTTGATGAGCAACTATTAACCTATGACAAAGCCCTAATAAAATATTGAAGGATTGAACTATTGCTGCAAATATACTTATAAATTGCAAGAAAGCCTAAAGTCTGAACATAAAAATACTCCAGCACGAAGTCAAGAGGTGTGAAGTGACAAAATGAGGTTGACAGTGCCTTTTATAGAAAAGTCAAATTTGGATGAATGGCCAAGATTTTCATTTGAGAGATGCCCTAAGATCAAAGGCTAAAATTAAATGTGACAATTAGCAATTAGGGTTAGGGAAACATTAGGGTAAAATTTGAAATGAAGGGCTAAGATTTGATTTTAGAAAAATCAAATCAATGGACCAGAATGCATGTGAGAAGAGGATACTAGGAACAAAAAAAGAGACTACTGGAAAATCAAATAATAATTTAAAAGTATTTCATTTGAAAGGCTTAGTTGAACTTTTGAATTAAAAATTAATTTAATTCAAAAGTGGTGGGTTCATGTGATAGTAAATAATGATTTTAAATTATTTACTTGGTGGGAAAATAGAAAGTGGGAATGACAATTTAAATAAATAATTTTATTTAAATTTGGAGAAAAAGACAAAAGAAAAATTAAATAATTATTGGGAATTATTTAATTGTAGAGGAAAGTACAAAGTGAATAATAATTAAATAAACTGAGAAATGTATTTAATTATAGAGACATAAAAAATTAGTAACGTATTTAAATAAATGAATGAAGTTTATTTATTTAAATAATGAGTAAATTTTTAGGAATTATGATATTAATACATAATTAAATATTTTAACTATGTGAGGAGGATGTTTGACATAGAAAAATGTGGTTTGCGAGTCTAGGACATTTTTATGTGTCTACAATAACAACAAGCTTGGGATCTGGATGACATGCCTTAACTTGACTCGCATGTGACACACTACCTTATTCATGACATAGCTTATTAGAAACGTATGACTTGGCATCGGGATTTCTGAATAAGCTCTCATATCTTCTTCTACTTTAAAGCAATTTCTCACAGTGTTGGTGTAGCAATCGCTTTAAAGTGGGGGTATACATAAACAACATCTTTTTGTAAATTTCATGGTGTGATTTTTCTTTTTTCTTGTGATGTGTCCTCTTCTTGGTGGTGTCATTGGGTTTGATGTCATCCAAGAGTGTACAATCACCTAGCATGGCATGATGTGAATGAGGCATCCCATGGGAAACAATCTAACACCCTGACTTGTCCTCTCTTGGAGACCTTAGGCACAATTCTCCCTAAGAAGAAGACCTTACATGAATAAATAAAAATCCCCTTCAACAAAATCTTTTCATGACATTCAAAAACATTTACAAAAAGAACTTTCATTTTGGTGCCTAATCAAAGTTATCAGGAGGATAACTTTGGTATGGTTTGTATAATGGGAAGCTAACACACTAGCATGACTTTCTCATTATACGATGGGAAGCTGACACACTGGCATGAATTTCTCACTAAACCACTTCTTTGGGACAACTCACCCCATGGACGACCTAATTGTTTGTGGCCCCAAAGTGAGGGCACCTTTGATCCATCTCATTCTTCTTTCCTTTAGTTCTTTTCATTACATGATTGTATATCTTGTTTTGCTACATATCATTCACCTTGTGTGTGTCCTCTTGTGCTTATGTTGGTTTGACTTAGGATCTTGGATATTGGGGGCTTGACCGATGCCTTGATCTTTTTCATTCTTTTTTATCTACATTGGTACAATGGGACCCCCTTCTTGAATGTCTACTTTAGTGTGAGTCTGAAGCAAATTCATCCTCTCACTAAAGTGGGGGTTAATTGTGGACACGAAAAAAGTATCCATTTTTTTTGCTTGTTTTTGGATTAATTGATGACAAACTAGATTTGATATCACCTTGATTTAGTGTTGTGAGGTGTTTCACACATCCACATTAGGTCATGGGCCCTAGAAAATAGAATAAAATGCAAGTCATGTAAAGATGTTGTAAAGAATTGCAAATGACTTTCACACTTTTCTTGACTTTTATTAAGCATTTAAACCTAATGGTCCCCCCACCACTTTTGAATTAAATATTATTTAATTCAAAAGTTAGTTTTCCCCTCTTCTTCTATAATTAACTAATTATTATTTAATTATTCATTAGCCTTTTCTCTCTATAATTAAATACATGTTATATTTATTTAATTATTTATCCTTTCTTTATCTCCCCAATTAAATAATTATTTTTAATTATTTAAGAATATAATGTTTTTCTCACCTTTCTTTTTAAATAAATAAAATTAATATTTTATTTATTTATCCTATGTTGGCCACTCAAATTAAATAATATTTATTATTTAATTTCTCCAACAACCTCTTCACCTCAAGTATTTATCTATCCATGTCTTTATTCTCTCAATTAACCTCCACCCTTGATTAAATTATTTTCTAATTTAATCTTGGCCCTTGATCATGATCCTTATTCTTAACTCTTCTCTATAAAAGAAGACCTTTAAACCCTAATTAATTCACCTAATAACTCATTCATTACTCATTTTTCATTCATTATCTCTATGAAGTCAAGCAAGTTAGGGTTTTAACATCTTAAGTCATCAAGATAGCATTCAAGCTCAATTCTAAGGCATTTAAAAGAAATAATATTCATCCATTGTTGTAGAAATCCAAGATCCATCATCATGGAAAGTTTCTAATTGCATTATTTCATGTTTAATGTTTCATGCTTCATTACTTTATTTCATCATTTTAGTTTAATTACCTAAAAAGGGGTTTGACCAAGGCAAACCCCCATGCCCCAACATTCACCATTTCTTCCTCTTTATTGTGTGTTTATAGATTTAGGTGCTTTAAAGGTTTGAAGATCATTGAAGAATAGCTTGCAAAGCCAAAATATAACCTAAAAGTCACTTTCAGGCCTAAAAATCAGAGTTTCAAAACTAGATACTTGTTAGGAACCGAAGTGCAAACCGAGGGATTCCATTTCCACTTTTGGATTTTTAGAAATTCACGAGTGGACTAAGTCACCAATAGTGACGACTTTGTCCCACTAAACCTATTTTTTTGAGGTTTTTGTAGATCTAGATACCCATTTGGCCGAAACAAGCTCTAGAGTAGTTTTTCTGGATCTGGGACTAAGTCGCCCAGATTGGCACAAGTGTCCCAATTGGATTTTGCATTAGGTTTTTCTATATTCCAGACCTACATTCCATCCCTTTTCAGCCTCCAGGTGTACACCTTCTGTTTCATCAATTATGTCACAATTTACCTTCATTTCTAGGTGTTTTTGCATACATCACTATGTTTTCAAACAACCTGCATATCTTAGGTTTTGCATCAATAATCATCTTTCTTTTTCATTTTAGTGCATTTATACATTGCATCTAGGCATATCCCATCCATTATTGCATTAATATTAAGTGTATACTTTGCCCATTTTGGCCCATCTTTCTCTGTTTAGGTGAAAAACCCTAGAAGTGTGTGAAAGCTATTGGAAGCCAAAATCTTTGTATACATTTTGTTAATGTGATTAAACATGAAATGTAGATAAAATGAACTAAAATAATAACACCATACATAAGAGAACACTAGATTTATGTGGAAAACCCAATGACAGAAAAACCATAGTGAGGATTAGCTCATAATATAAGTAATCGCAAAACTGATACAAGGGATCACTGCCAGAATAAGACGCAATATCCAAAAAGTCTCACAACCAGGGCTCACTACCATGGAAAGTATTAAAATAAGATAGAAGAATAATTTTACATAGAGAACAATTTATCGATGCAACAAAGAATCCACCATTATGCTCCAACACTCTCTGAGCCTTTTTTGAATGATTTCAGATGCCTTCAGCTCATTGTCTTGAGGAACCATAACACTTGAAATTTGCACTGCTATGCTCAAATTCACATCACACACATCACTTTCATTGATCTCAAGTCTATATTGATTCTCACTTCTTTCATCTATTTAACTCACACCAACACCACACTTATTTATATCAACCTCAACCTCAAAAACCTTCTCCAATGTCTGTAACTAACCATTATGCATACAAATTAAAAATAGTTCGACACCTTAAATCAATCCAAAACTTTCAAACAACAAAATTCACTTGAAAATGATCAAGAATAATCCACCAACTACTTGAGATTCATCAAATACTTTATCCAAGCTTACATCATACAAATAATTTAACTTAGAACAATTGGTAAACCTTATTCACATACCGACAAATGAAACTCACTCAGTACTGCACAAAATCAAGTAAGATCTTGAATATAGAAAGATAGAAACATTATAAGAAACTTCCCAGATCTACACAAGCCAAATCCAAATAGTTGAAAAACATGGAGAAAATACATTTCTCCCCAACCATTGAAAACATCACTGAAAAACTAGTTCACACTGGTGAAAATATCTTGCTCTATACAATGATCCAAAAACCTAAATTTTAAATATAGAAACCTCTAAAAACCATAAACAAAAAATCAGATCTACACATGAATATGATCAATATAGAAGAAGCACAGAGCACAATATCATAGCACACTATGAACACTTGCACAACACAATTTACTTTGTTTATCATTTTTTCTCAAAAGCAGTTGGAAACCAAATACAAAAGAAATCATCTCAGCCAACTCATCTTCAAATAATGCAATAAAAAGATAGCTCCATGTTCTCATGACACTTACTCAATATCTCAACTATATATGCACAACCTGCATCAACCTATTTTCCTGTTTTTCACAATTTTCTCAATATCCTTGACATCTTCATCATGCAACAAATTCCTTAACACATAGTTGACATCAATGACAACACCAATCAATAGGATTCTTATTGAAATCAATGAACACCTTCATACTTACGACAATCTCCACCTTTTTCATTTATGGCAACACAAGATATGAAAAAAATCCATCAAATATAACATACACACTCTCCTCTTTTTTAGATTAGATAGCCTCCACAACATTCCTTCACTCAATCCCCTAGAGTAGATAAAAATTTTCACATGATAATTTATTTCCCCCTTTCACATCAATGGAAAAGGATAAAAGTTTTGTATTATTCTCCCCCTTTGACACTAAACCAAAATACTTACTCTGAATACTCCCCCTAGGAGTGCACCCGAATGATTCAACAACTCAATGAAAACACATGACACTACCTAATCCTCTTGAGAGGTAGCCACCAACATCAGTCCAAACAAGAGATAGATCAAAATAGGGAGAGGTAATAACCTACAACTTCTCCCAAAGGTACTCAAAAGTATCCTTAGGAAGAGACTTAGCAAATATAGTAGCAATTTGATCCTTTGTAGGAACATACTTAATCTTCACTTCATTCTCCATAACCTTTTCTCTCAAAAAGTGATAATTGATATATTCTTTGTCATTGAGTTCCTCACTAGATTATTTAAAATGTTAATTACAATTGTATTATCACAAAAGATAGAAATAGGCTCATAATATACACTCTAATATCCTTTAAAGTATGTATCATCCAAAAAAAATTTGTACAACATGATTCTACTACAATATACTCATCCTCTAGAGTAGACAAAGAAACTAAATCCTACTTCTTGCTCAACCATGCCACCAGTCTACATACAAGAAAGTATGCACCACAACTAATAATTTTCTTGTCATCAACAAAACCAACCCAATCTACATTTGTATAAGCACTTAATTTGAAATTAGTATCCTTACAATACCATAAGCCATAATTTGAAGTGCCTCTTAAATATATTAATATCCTCTTTACTACTACAACATGTGTTTCTTTAGGAACTTCTTGAAATCTACCCACAAGACAAACTACATGCATGATATCTGGTCTAGTAGCAATTAAATATAGCAATCCAATCATAGATCTATCTTTTCACTAATCAACCGTAGGTGAATCATCATCTTTGCTTAGTTTATAACTAGTCACCATAGGAGTGCATACCAGTTTGGAGTCATCCATTCCAAACTTCTTCAACATCTCTTTGACATACTTAGACTATGAAATGAAAATACCTTCATTTTTTTGATTGATTTGCAGCCCAAGGAAGAAATTCATCTTCCCAAACATTGACATCTCAAATTCTTTTTGTGTCTCTTCAACAAATTTCTTACACAACTTCATTTCCTCCAAAGATAATATCATCTACATATACAAGTACTATCAAGATTTTTTCTTCCTCAATTTTGAAGAAGAGATTATTATCTACAGTGCCTTTATTGAATCCTGTTGTAACAAATTGAAATAATATAAAATAGATTTGTTGCTTATGGTTTAGGACATAAAGCAAACACACATTACAATCATTTCATTGAAGGGAAAACCTAGAGATCTCAATCTAAAGTATGCAAAGGAGAAAGAGATCTTGCAATAGGGATGTCCTATGGTTTGATTATGAACTAAAGAGGGGTTTACAACCAATCTATAGTTTGGAAAGACTAATGAAATGAAATATGTAATGCTTAAACCTAATGCAATGCACGACTTCACTAAATGGCCTAAAAATGCATGCAAACATAATAGAAAGCTAAGAGATGAAATGTGTGCACTTGGAAACCTAAAGACGAGTGGATGAAGCTCTAAAATGCTAAAAAACACTAAATTTAAAGCTAACTGGGATTCATGCACCAAACTAGGTGATTTATTAATAGATTAGGGTTTCTGGGCAGGAACAGGTTTCTAGTAGTGTAGATTCTCAATGTAGAAAAATCTAGAAATTGACCTATACTGGGACTCATACACTAGAATTGGTGTATCAGTCCAGTTAGGGTTTTTTGAAAATTCAAAGTTTGAATCTGCTCCTGGGTATGTGTAGGATCATGATGGGCCAAAAAGTGGCGATATGACAGGTATGTGTAGGGTATGTGGCTAAGGACTTTTATTTTACCCAAAATTGATGAAATGAAAAGGGTTTTTAAAAGAGATCCTTAGCTTTCCACCAATATAAATTATGCTTTACTTTGAATTTAATAAATAATTATTATTCATTTTCTATTTGAATTACGACTAAAGTCCTAATTCATAGGTTGATTGAAAAACATCTATATCTTTTAAATGGTATCACATTTTTTGAATTTGAAACATGTGTCACATTCTATGCTTCACATACTATAGGATTAAAAAAAATGAATTTCATGAAGTTTTGACCAAGTTAATGTGGTCAGACATATGAGTTTGTATATTTTTTAAAAGTTGTAAAATAAAAAATTCATAATTAATTATTTGTTTGGAAAAAAATTACAAACAAATATGCGTCACATCGGGACATGAGTCCTTTACTTATATCTAAAATCTTATAAAAAAATATTATAATTTTATTTTGATTAGGGTGGTCAGACAGACACCTACTTCGTATCTTTTCCCTAAAATTTAAGTGCTATTGCATTGAAATTTTTAAATTTTCACCAAATAGATTCTTTAAAAAAAATAAACCTAGTAATTTAGAAACTAAATTCAATTTGCTACAAATTCTATTCTTACATATTTTTGAAATAATATAAATAACTTATTCAAATTTTTACGTCAAGTTTCCTAGCTTTAATTTTTCAATATTTTTTGCCACTTAAGGGCCTATTTTTTCCATGATGATCCTGCACATACCCTCCTCAATGTCTACTCTGTCCTTTCCACTTGATTTCTAGATCTGAAACTCTGATTTGAAACCTATATGTGTGTTCTAATGATCTCCAATTCAAGGTGACAACTTTGACAACTTTATCCAAATTTTCTCTTCAATATGTCTTCAACCTAGATCTCCAAATCATACACTAGAAAGAGGGGGAAATATTGTTTTGTTAGTGGAAGGGGGTTTTCCCTGGTCAAACCTTGTAATGAAATGAAATGGGAAAAGAGAATGATGAATGATTAACATGCAATATTGCAACTTACCAAACCCTAGAAATAAAGTGCTACAAACATGTATGAAGTGCCTCCAATGGATGTAGATCTTGACTATTTCTTGAATGTCATAGATCTTGAACTGAATACAACTTGAATCATGAAACCCTACACCATAATTCTAATCTAAAGAAAAACATGATTCATGATTGATGCTTGATACTTGAATAATACTCTAAATCACTTGATAATATTCCCTATAATGCTATTGAATGCTCTTCTGAATTTAAATTTTCTACAAGGATGCCCATTCAACTTGCTAGGTGTAAAATGAGTGAAAGAAAAAAAATTATACTTGTTTATGCCAAAATTCCTAAAATTACAACACTACAAGTTGACATCAGATCTAGAAGAATAAAATTCCACCAAGAATTTGAATTATTTTAATTTTGGGCCACATGGGATTCACATTCCCAAGGTGGCATATGAGTCCCATTAGGCATTAATTATGGGACAATTTTCAAAAATTCTTAGAAAGGTGTGAAATCCAGATCGGGGACCAAAACCATAGTTGGGACTCATATGCCTAAGGTGGTGTATGAGTCCTAGATCGCTAAATCTAGGCCACACAACCTAAAAACACCTAAATTATGATTGGATGTTGATTTATGTTAGGATTATCCTTGAAAACATGCAAAATTATTCCAATTAAAGCATAAAGAATCCCAATCATTTAGCAAAACCATAGAGAAGTGTGAAAGTGTTTCACAACACTTTGCAACACCCTAAATAAGGCACCAATAAGTTCATTTAGGTCACAAGGGCCAAAGACCTAATGTGAATATGTTAGAAATATTACAACACTAAATCAAGACCATGTTAGGGAGTACTTTTTCCATCAATACATCTAGCTCCCACTTTAGTGAGAGGAGGAAATTACTTCCAACTCAAACTAAAGTAGACCCATGCACACTAAGAGGGGTCCAAATGTACCCATGCTAGTAAGACAAGATGACAAAGATCAAGAGGGTTGCGAAAGTGCCCAAGACCAAGGTCCTATGGAAAACTAAGATAGGCACAAAAGAACACACATGAAAATGATATAAAGAGCAATAAAAAGGCACAAGCATACACTACCAAAGATGAAGAGAAAAGAAAAACAAAACAAAAGAGGGAGGATAAATATTCGACCGTTTTTCAATCGCAATGTAGATCAGATATAGGTTGTTTGTTTGAAAAATACACTCTCACTCTAAGGAAATGAAACTTTAGGATTTATGTTGGTTGTGCAATCTAAGAAGGTGAGACACATACACACATCATTGATATGCACTCACACACACAAGTGAGTGGCTAAGGGAAATTAATTCCTTGAATTGGGTTCTTGTCAAACTGAACCAAAGTTATACCTCCTAATAAATTTGATAAAGCTCCATGCAAAAAATGAACTTTGACCTTCATGAGGCAAGAAAAGCTTCATATGCTTGTAACTCATGAACAAATGAGATGGTTCCACAGGCATGCAAAGTGTATTATGCAAGGGGGTCATATAACTAAAAATTCAAATGCAACAATAAGAAATGTTCAAAGGAGTCTTGATTAATTCATGTAAGGTCTTTAACTGAGGAACATTGTGCCTAACATCTCCAAGAGAGGACTAATCAAAGAATAAAAGATTCACAAATTAGAGGATGTAGTGTATCGCATCAAGCCACTAAGAGGAATATAATATGCTAAGAGAGATCATGATTTTGAAGGACATTATGTACTAAATGGAATACACAAAGTGAAAGATGGATTGCATGAAATAAGAAGACTACACCATGAAACATGAAAAAAAATAATTCAAAAGAATAATGTCAATGTATTCCCCCACTTTAAAGAAATTACTAAACACTGTGCTGTGAGAAATTACTTTAAAGTAGAAAATGATAATTGCTAACAATAAAGAGGACATGAGAGCTTACATGGAAAGATCTATGCAAGTCATATGTTTCCAAATGAATCTACATCATGAAAATTGAAAAATAAAAAGGGGGTGAATGGTGAATGAGCTCTGCTAGGGTTTCTTGTGTCTGTGATCATCCTTGGCCCCTCTTGAGTCATATCACACCTTAGGTGCAATATTTTCCCTTACTGTGTGTATGTCCGCATTTACTAAAGGATTTAGTATTATTATGCCATCAACCCGTTCTAACCTAGTAGTTCTTGCAAGTTTTGGAAGTTCAATGATTCTACTCAATGGCTTCCCCTCCAAACAAGTGACCACAAAAATTTGTTCTGAAAGTGTTTTACAAGGTAAGTCTTTTGACTCCCTAGCTGATGTGGTTTTACCGTTATAAGATTTTGATTCGACATGCCAATGGCTTGAGAAACATACTATTATTAGTTATTTTTTTGGGAGGACTCCCCCTAAAAGTGTGCTTAAAGAATGGGTCCACAAGGCCTACATCCCTCAAGGGGTCCGCCTTGACATAGTCCAAAATTTAACTGAGGTTTTTTCTTTTCTACTTTGTGAAAGTCAGTCATGTTTAAGAAATCCTAAATCATGGTCCCTGGTATGTCTACTCTTCTTTGTTGGTTTTCCAGTTGTGGACTTAGGACTTCGTTGTCTCGGATGTCACCAAGTTGTAGGTCCTAGTCTGGATTGAGTTTTTGGGTTTTCCTTTGACTCGTGTGCCTTTTTTTAACTATATTGTGTCCTCTCTAGGGAAGGTCATTTGTATTGAGATAGATAGGTTCTTTCAGGCTCGACCCTAGAAACTAGTCTATGTTGCAGTGGACATTTCACAGGATTTGAAGGATTCCATTGATATTCAAATTGGAGCTCTTTGGCATACCTAGAAAGTCACTTATTTGAATCTATCGAACACGTGTTATAGATGTCAATCTGTAGACCACAAGATTAAGGGCTGCCCTTTGGCAGTTCCTCATACTCTCTTGAAATGTTTGAGGTCTGAAAAACCTCTCTATGAAGTGTTTTGTTAGGGATACTCTACAAAATTATATTGGTATTGAAGTGCTTTGTCTCCAAGAAGTCAAAATCACTAGTTTTTTAATCATGTCGGCTCATTGATCTATTTGGACATCCAATAAAATGTATTGTATTGATCATGAGGCTAGACATTGTAGAGAAATCACCCTTTTTTCCCCATGGTGGCATGCTTGTGTGGTTTATCATGGGTATGACCCCACAAATTGGCTCATCTATATTCTGCTTAACGTTGATAATCATTCTTTTGGGATTATTGATGTCTATGCCTCGAATGATGTTGTTGAAAAATCTCTACTCTAGCATTGGATTGTTGATTCACTTCTAGTTGCTACTTGGCTTTTGTGTGGGGATTTCAATATGGTTGAGATAGTGTATGAAAAAGATGGCAATTTTCCATTTAGATGGGTAGTTGGAAAACAGGAGGCATGGTTTTACATAAAAA
The DNA here is from genome assembly GCA_007258455.2 of Sequoia sempervirens. Lineage (NCBI taxonomy): Eukaryota > Viridiplantae > Streptophyta > Pinopsida > Cupressales > Cupressaceae > Sequoia > Sequoia sempervirens. The sequence goes on from VDFB02078303.1 coordinate 48,326, forward strand.
ATAAATTGGGGCTCTTTGATCTCAATATTGGCAACCACCATTCTCATTCTCTTTGGCACACTTGGTGTAATTACCGAACTGGTTCTCACATGATATTTAAGTGCCTCAATCATTTCATGATCTTGGCTCAATAATTTTTCTCTTTTGATAGCTCTTTGCTTCCAACTAGGTTGTTAGTGAATATGACATTGTAAAATTATTTCCCCATCTCTTTTCGCATTGAATGAGAGATAAGACAGCCTCATGCCTATAAGACCCAGTTCTCTGTGAACACGTCTTTGCTACATCATCAGCCCATTCTGGCTCGTATTCATAGGATTTGGAATATGGAGTGTAGACCACCTCACAATATAGGTTGGATTACTTGGTGTAATGATGTTATCACTTGCGCGACAAGATTTCTTCACATTTATGGGTGTCAGCTAGCCATTTTTCATTGTCAGTCTTATGAGGTGGCCACGACTGAACTTCATTCAACCACCAAGGCTCTAGAGGCTAGCCCTTTCTCCCCATCATTGCAAGTCGAAGTGGCAAAATTAAGGCATAAAAAGAAAGTTGAAAATAATCATGCTGCCATAGGTGTGCAAATCAAATACAAATCGCATTGGTTAAAAACTAGTGATTGTGCCTCCAAGGAATTTTTCCTGGACCTGTGTGCCAAGCAATCATGTCCTTGCATTAAAAAAAACTAAAAAAAGGAGCCCATATGCTTTTTGAGCTACTTGAAATTATCCAAGCCTTTATTAGGCATTATGAACAAGTTTTCACTACTTAGGAGTATATGTCGGAGCGACAACAAGCTCTTCAAGATTGTCCTGTTGTTGTGCCAAATAGGCTATCTTCAACCCATAAAGCCTTTTGTGAGAAGTTTATCACTGTTGAAGAACCTAAGGAGGCTACTCACACCACGGTAGATCACAAGGCCATGGGTGTTGATGGCTTCTCATGTGAATTTTACAAAGCCCCTTGGGATTGTGTTGGACACAATTTACATAAAGTCTATCTTGAGGAATTTCATTATAAATCCCTTAGTAACATAATTAATAAAGGGAATATTAAATTCATACCTAAACTTAGAGATCCCAATGATATTTGCAACTAGCAGCCTATCATGCTCCTCAATGTTTCATACAAAATTATTACAAAAGCCTTGGCTTTGAAAATCTACTATCCTCTACCTCAGATTGAGCACCTAGAGAAAACTGGTTTTATTAAATCTAGTTTTATCTTGGATAACATTATTGTCATGTGGGAAGGTATGGAATGGGCTAGGCACTCTAACCAGAAAGCCATTTTTCTCAAAATAGACTTTGCTAAAGCCTATGACCTCATTGAGTGGCCTGTTATTCTTGCCATTTTGAATGCCTTGGGGTTTGGGCATAACTTCATTTAGGCTATCCAAATGCTTTTCTCATATGAATCTACTTGCATCACCATTAATGGCCACCAATCCCTTGTCTTCAGCTTGTTTCGTTCCATCAGATAGGGTTGTCTACTTTCCCCCTCTTTCTATGTGCTTGCTACTAAAGGGTTTGGTTATCTTCTTGCCAATGCAGTTTCACAATAGCATGTTAGAGGCATGAATTTTTCTAACTTGCAAGCTCAACTTGTTAATTTTTCCATTTTACTAATGGCTCATTCCTCACCTTTCTTGAGGATGAACATAACATTAAGGTAACTCTTGAATGCATTGAAATTTTTTACCTTGCTTCTAGTTCTGCCATTCAATGGTATAAAACCTTGTGCTACAGGCAGTCTATTCTACCCACTCCTCATTGGTTTCAAAAGTACGACTAGAAATGGATTGGGCTAGGGGAAATATTTTGTTTCTAGGCATTCCCTTTTCCTTCTAGGCTTCCCTAGTTGAGTTGTGGCAAGTTGTTCTCTCTAGGATTGAGCAAAAGATGGCCTATTAGATTACCAAGCTTTCATCTCTAGCTGGTAAATTTCAAGTGTGTTCTAAGATCTTTGAGGCTACACATGTTTATTATTCTTCTTGTTGGGCTCCTTTGAAAGCCACCTATGCCAAGCTTGAGAACCTACTATGTGACTTTCTTTGGGCCTCTTCTAAGCCCCATTAAGGGTTTCACCACATAACTTGGGTGATTTTCTACCTGCCAAGAGATTCTTGAGGGCTTGGTCTGCTCTCCACTCAATGACAAGGGACTACCTTGTGTGTGAAATGGATGATTTGAGCTCTTACTGGGGATGAAGCCTAGAAAATTTTCCTCAAGCATTATATTTAGTTTGACTTTCCTATTCATAGACCTACCTAGAAGGGGATTGGATTTCAATCCCTTCTAGTTTTGAAGGAAAAAATCTAGATTGTGGGAACTTACATGGAAAAAAATCATTTGAAGAGCCTGGGAAGCAATTAAGCCTCAGCTCCACTTGGTCAGCTCTAGTTTCTATGAGGGGCTTTCGCTCAATCAACAAAATGTGTGGTGGTCACCTCTTTTTCTAGTAATGATCAATCATTGGCCAAATCACCTTGGCTTAAGGCTTTAAGATTCCACAAGAAAGGTATCCAGACCTTGCAACATGTGTTTCATAGACCCACAATATGTATTATGATGTGGGAGGATTTTTTGTGCTCTCTATAGTATTCAAAACCAGGATCATGATACTTATGATGGTCTGGCGAATGCTATTCCTATAGATATGCTTCATAAGGTGGGAATCTGTGGTACCATGCCCTAATGGAAGGATTGGAAGTGGTACCCAGACACCCCTTTCAGAAATAACAAGCCTAGGCTTCGATATATGTGGCTTTTGCTACACTTTCCTATGATTAAAAGTCTAAACCAAAGGTGGCATCTTCAATCTTCTATCTGTTTGGCAAAAACATTCTCTACCACTTGGTCTGCAAGTGTTGAGCCTAAGCTCACCCACTTTTCTTGGTGTATTCTTTTCCAAGGCTTACCAGTGGGGTCTCGACTCATTCACTTGAGGGTCCAGGACCCTTGGTGCCCATTTTGTGGGCAAGCTATCTTTTAAACATCTCTTCTGGTTTTGTACTAGAGCTCGCTAGTTTTGGAATTAGATTCATGACTTCTTTCATTCTTTCCCATCAGAACCATTTTATTGGCATATGGTTCTATTGGGTAATTCACCTAGGATTCCCACTAAATACACCCAACTTTAACACACTTTCAGGGTGGAAATCCTCTTTATTATCTAGAAAGAAATTCCTACATATTTTCTCACAACCAAATGGATAAAATGTTTCTTTGTATTATAAAGCTATCATTTTCTCTAATGTGCTTTTACAAATTCAAGTTCAAGTGAATAAATTTTCACTTGAGGTGTATCACCTTTAGGCGCTTTTCGATAATTGGGGAAATGCCCCATGCATTTTGGCTTGATTTCCATCTTCACCCACCTCCTCTTGTGGCCAATCGCCCTCTTGGGGCTGATGGTGGAGTGGTTTTACTCACCCCCACTCTTAGGCTTCTCCTCGGTGTGGCTCTCACCCTCCTTGATGGTCTTGTTCTCCTCCTCCATAGGTTGACCTGGGGTGGCCCTCTAGAGGGGTGGTGGGGAGCATCAGTGGTGCTTCTAGGTGGCCCTCTGATAATGCTCCTAGTAGTAGCTTTGGTTTCTCGGACACTAGTAAAT
>VDFB02078304.1:0-35989 GCA_007258455.2 Sequoia sempervirens
CCGGTTCGAACCCGGGTTCAATTCCGCGCCTGGGCGCGTTTTTCCAAATTTTTTTTCATTTTTTAATGATTTTCTTGACTCGTTTTTGACTTTTAGGGACTTTTTTATTAATTCTAACCCTAATACTTGCCTCAAAAACATGAAATAGGTAAAGTGAAACTCATTTACCAATTTGTGAATGAGAAAAAAGAATTTTTTGCCTCCATTGCTGAACTTTCTCTTTTGCTTGCACAAGCTGGAATAGACTTGAAGGCTGATCGTAGATTGTTCAAAGTTGATTGTTGTGGTATTCCTAAGCACTTGCAAGTGTCTATTCGTTGCTAAGAAGATCGTAGAGCAAGATTTCTTCAAAAGAGGTAGGTTCTTTGAAGTTTTTGATTTTTTTTTTACATTTTTTTCACAAGTGAACTTCAATTCTTTTGTTTTGTTTTTTAGTTATTGTTTTGTTTTACTTTTCATTCCTCTAAATGTCTATAACACATGTTCAATTTTTTCATTTTTTTTTTATTAATTAAGTCTTTTACTTTCAAATTCAATGAATCAATACCAAAATTTCAATATGTTGTGCCTTAGGTATTCACTATTCCGTATTACAATGGCAACCGGTACCTCCTCAGGCTCAATCCAATCTCATTTCAAAATAAACCCAGCCTCTCCCCTTTGGAAATATGTAGAAATGGTTCAGCAACTTCCAGGTGGTGGAGGATATGTTTGGATTTGTAGTCATTGCAATGTTCAATATTCGAGCTCATACAGTCGAGTAAAAGGGCACTTGTGCGGGATCCCTGAAATAGGCATCAAAAATTGTCCAGGTGAAGACAACGAAGGCATTCCAAAAGATATAGTGTTGAAATATATTGCTGAGCAAGAAAAGGTAGACCAAAAAACAACCAGTGGTAAAACAAGCCATCCTTTGAAGAAAGGATCTCGATCCATGAAACCCCCTACACCACCTTCTTATTTTCCACCTACAGAAAGCCATCCATTTATGGACATCCCTCAAGAGCAAATCATGCCCTCTCCAAATAAAAGATCTAAGGGACCGTTGAAAGCTTCATTTCAGAATGAGGCAAGAGAGATTGCTGATCAAGACATAGCAAGATGTGTCTATGCCAATGGATTGGCATTCAATGTTGTTCGTTCACCATATTGGCAAAAAATGGTGAAATCTATTAATGAGGCTCCAAAGGGGTATAAGTGCCCAGGTTTTGAGAAGGTGTGTTGCACCTTATTGGAGAAAGAGCTGAAACATGTAGCAGACTCTTTGAAGCCCATAAGGGATTCGTGGATCGAAACATGGGTGACCATAGTTTCTGATGGATGGAAAGATGTAAGAAATTGCCCATTGATCAATGTTATTGCTGTGTCCCCTAAAGGGGCAGTGTTTTTGAGAGGAGTGGATTGTGAAGGACAGGTGAAAGATGGTCCATTTATTGCTGACATCCTTTGCCAAGCTATTAAAGAAGTGGGCCATCAAAATGTTGTGCAAGTTGTAACCGACAATGCCAAAAATTGTAGGGCTGTTGGGTTATTGGTTGAGGAGAAGTATCCACACATTTTTTGGACACCTTGTGCTGTTCACTCCTTCAATCTAATGCTACAAAAAATTTGATCCAAAATTGAATGGATCAAACAGGTGTATGCCGAGGGCGAAGACATCCAAATGTTTGTCACCAACCACCATATGACGCAAGGAATATTTAGACAATTCTCAAAATTGGAGTTGTTGAAGGTAAGTTAATTCTCAATAATTTTAATTTTTTGAATTTTCTTTTAATTTTAATTTTTAAATTTTGATTTTGTATATTTAAATTATATTTTAATTTTAATTTTGATTTTCAAACAGGTTGCCGAGACCCGTTTTGCCTCCAACACAATTGTGTTGAGACGACTTATAAAGGTTCGTGAGGCACTATGTGCCATGGTAATTAGCCCTAATTGGGTTGTATGGAGGCAATCTAGCAATGAAAGGGAAAATAGGATTAAGCAAAGGATCCTAGATGATGGTTGGTGGGATCGTGTTGAGTATCTCGTCAGTTTCACCGAGCCCATACTGAGCATGATCCGTTACACTGACTTGCATAGACCTTGTTTGGGCGAAGTATATGATGGTATCGACTCAATGATTGAGAAGATGAGATCCATCATCAATGCAAAAGAGGACGATCCTGAAGAAAAAATCTTCAAAGAGCTACAGGAAATCATGGTTGATAGATGGAATAAAATGACCACTCCCTTGCATCTTCTCGCTTTTGCATTGAGTCCCAAATATTATAGCCCTGAGATACTTTTTGCTTCATAAAGAGTTGCTCCATATAGGGATGGTGAAGTGGCCCAAGGGTACAAGGCAGCAATTCGTAGAATCTTCACTGATCGTGACCAACGTGATCGAGTGAGGGATGAGTTTATGGCTTTTGCATGCTCTGGGAGTGTTAATCAAAATATGGATGCTCTTCAAGACAAGTGCATGGTGGATGCTCATAGTTGGTGGTACTTCCATGGGCAAGAATACATGCACCTCCAACCTATTGCAATAAAAGTTTTATCCCAAGTAAGTTTTATATTTGTAATTTTAATTTTAATTAATAATTTTGTTTAGTTAAATTTTGTAACTCTTAACTATTTATTAATTTAATTTGGTCTTAATAGGTTAAGTTAAGGCTCATCCTTCTTCTAGAGAATTTGCCATACTCCATCCACCAATAAAACGCTAATAGGCTACATTCAAAAAGCAATGAGACTTGTAAGGTGATTCAAACTAAGCCTCTACACAAACATAGTTCCTAACAAAAGAAGGAGAGACACAAGAGGGATATTGAGCTGGAGCAGTTTTGATTCTGATGCTTCCACAAGTCACTTCGCTGCACTTGATATTGATGATGACTATCAGCCTGAAGCAGCTACTACTGAGCATGAGAGCAGTACTGTTAGTGCTAGTGGCAGTGCTTGTGCGAGTGCCACTAATGCTATTTAGTAGGTTCTACACAAAATGTAGCATCTAATGATGTTGATGATGCTAATTTTTTGATGACCCATATGATTTAGGATTGATCAATGATCAATAATTTATAATTCTATATCATGACATTTGACTTTGAGTATAAAGTGGTGGTTTATTTTGCTATGTTACTTGGACTATTAATATGGTGGTGTATTCAACTTAATTACTGCTGCAAAATATGTATATATTTCTATTTTTATATGTTTTTTGGTATTACAAAACCCAAAACTAACCCAACCCCAAAACAAATTTCCGAATCATGAATCCAATTTCAAACCGAATCTAACTCCAAAACTGAATCTCAAGAATCTCTGGGCTAAAAGCCTAAAAATGTGTGCTTTCAACAAGCTATGGGATGTTTGGAAAAATCTACCAAAGCATAATAATAGTGTTGGTTAACAGACAAGGAATTGTTTGAAAAAATACCAAAGAAATGCAGCCTCACCTGCGATGGAATGCCATGACAACTCATGATTGCCGTCAGCGCATTCCATCACCATGAGACTACATTTCTTTGAGACATTTTTTCAAGCAGCTCAATCGCCTTTGTCTATGCTAACGATTTTTCATACATGTCACTAAAAGCATTTTATCAAATAGTTCATTGCCTTGCTGCTATGGCTAAAAGCCTAAAACAAGCTTTCAAACAAACTAAGGATGCTTGGAAAAAATCTATCAAAGCATAATAATAAGCAACAAGCCATGGTCTCACGGTTTTTTTTGCGCAAAAAACAGCTTGATTTTATTCACATTTTTTTGCAGATTTTAAACACGTTGTTTTGGCGATTTTGCAGTTTGAAACGGAAAAAAATCATTGACCAAAAAGTCAATGATTTTTTAAAAAAATCGGGGAAAAAATCGTCCAGCCTGCAGATTTTTTAAAAATCGCAATTAATCAGGATTTTTTGCAGATTTATGCTTGTATGAAATAAATGCTTGTTTAACTAGCTTGGATTTGGTATGTGCATCTCCACAGGAAAGTATTTTTATTTTATTTTATGTAGTATTCATCTAGTTTTAGCTAAGTTATTGGTCCTGGTACTGGTTTGGGTTATAGGGTTCAGTCAATTTTTTTTTGGGGTTGGGTTTGTCCATACAGAAACATATAAAAATCAGAAATATAAACTTATTTGCAACAGTAATTAAGTTCAAAATACATTGCACATAGCATCTTATATTATATAATAAACAAAACCACCATATTAAAGTCAAATATTAGTCAAACTCGAGTGTCATGATATATATTAAAGTGAAAAAATAATAATGTCAAGTGTCAACAATCAGCCATCATTGATCACAAATTATATGGGCCTCCAAAATTATCATCATCACCATCCATATTAGATGATGTCAGTACCAGTAAATTAGAAGAGCCACAAATAGTGCCATTGGCACTAGCACTAGCACTTTCATGCTTGCTAGTTGGCTCATCATTAACATCAAGTGCAGGAAAGTGGGAACCGGAAGCATCCAAGTCAATATGCTCCAATTTGATATCCCACTTCCTTGTGTCCCCTTCCTTGTAGCCACTATGTGTGTAAGGAGCTACAAGTTTGAATGCACATACACCAAGTCCTTTGCCTTTTTTGAGTGTAGTCGATTGCATTTTGCTGAGCGGATGAAAGATTATGTCTTCCAATTCTTCTCTACAGATGAACTAGGAACGTATTAAGACAAAATTAGAGAGTTAAGAGTTACAGAATTAAAAAAATTAAATTCTAAAATTAAAATATAAATAAAGCTTAAAAGATAAAATATTTTTTTTATAAAACTTGCAATAAAATTTTGATCGCAAGAGGTTGCAGGTGTGTGAATGATTGGCCATGGAAGTACCACCAACTATGAGCAATACTTGTCTCGAAAGGCATTGATAGTAAAGTCATTGGAGCATGCAAAATCCATGAATTTCAAACCTCATTGGATCTCGCATGTCATGACCAATGAAGAGTCTGCAAAGTGCTACCTTGTACCCTTGATGGATTTTGACATCTCTATGTGGTAGAACTTGTCTTATAGAGGAGCTCAACACTATGATATTTTGGACTCAATGCAAAGGCAAGAAGATGTAGCAGAGTGGTCATTTTGTTATATCTCTCTTCAATGATTTTGTGTAGTTATTTGAAGAAAGTTTCTTCAAGATCTTGCTCTTTTGCATTTATGATTGTTGGAAATTGTTGTCATTGATGTCAAATGTATTCAAAGAGTTGAGGGATTTGCTGATGGTAGATTGGAGGTGCAAGAAAATAAAATAAACTTATATATTTGCTAAGGGCCGACCCTTAGACTCTTGGCACCCTCCCTCATTAATAAATAAAAATTGAAAATTAATTGTTAATGAAGAGGCCAACCCTCTTAAGTGGTGCGCCCCATTTGTTGATTTAAATTCAAAAATAAAAAATAAAAAATATTTTTTTTATAGTGGTTGACCCCTATTGGCGTGCCCAAAGTAGAGGTGAAAGGGTGAATACAAAATAAAAGGTTGTATCCATTTTGGAGTGACATGTTTGATGAATCTCCCTCCTTAGTGAAGATATTTAAAGAGGTGTAGTCCATTTGTAAGCAAGTTCTTCATTGAATATCATTCGTATAAGGAGCAGATTTAAAAGACATATGAGCAGATCCATAAGAGCTTTATGGCAGAATTTATGAAGGATATTTGAAAATTCTAAAGGCAGAATTTGATGAAGTAGTGAGCAGATTTATGAAAGTGAATTAGGGAAGATCTAAGAAGAAGTTTCAAATAAATTATTATATTGTTCATTGAGAGGTTGGTGCCTCTCATTAGAAGAGATTGGTGTCTCTTACTGAGTTGGTGCTCAGTTGTGGGGATTGGTGTCTCCAGTGAGTTGGTGCCTACAAAAGAAGTAGGTTGATACCTACAAGAAGATCTACATATAAGCAATATTTTTTTGTGGTTTTTTTCCACAAAGGTTTCCAGTTCCACGTAAAATGTGTGTTTGTCTTGTGTTCTTAATTTCTAGATCTTGCATGTGTGCTATTGCTATGGTTAATTAAGTTTTTAAAAGTAAAAGATTGTTGTTATACTGATTTAATCCCCCCCATCCCCCCTCTTAGTATAACTGAGTGCTCTTCAATGATGGCTTTCATCTTCTCAATCATTGAGTTGATGCCATCACATATCTCACCCAAACAAGGCCTATCCATGTCGGTATAACAAATCATGCTCAATATAGACTCAATGTAACTGAGGAGATACTGAACACGATCCCACCAAATATCATCTAGGATCATTTGCTTAAACATTGCTGCCCTTGTAGTGCTAGATTGCCTCCATATGGACCAATTTGGGCTAATGACCATGTTAGAAAGTGCCTTACAAATCTTCACAAGTTGTCTCAACACAATTGTGTTGGAGGCAAAATGAGTCTTAGCAACCTGCTTGAAAATAAAAATTTAAAAAAAATACAAATATCAAAATTTAAATAAAATTAAAAACTTTACTAAATTGAAATATATTTAACTTACCTTCAGCAGCTCCAATTTCAAGAATGTTCTAAATATGCCTTGTGATATATGGTGGTTGGATGAACATTTGGATCTCTTCAGCTTCAACATAAACCTATTTGATCCAATCAATTTTGGTGCCAATTTTTTCTAGCATAAGGTTGAGGGAGTGGATAGCACAAGGTGTCCAAAAAATGTGAATACCACTCCTCAACCAATAACCCAACTGCTCTACAATTTTTGGCATTGTTTGTTATAACTTGCACAACATTTTGAGGGCCCACTTCTTCAATGGCTTGACAAAGAATGTTAGCAATAAATGCACCATCCCTCACCTCCCATTCATAATCCACTGCTCTCAAAAACATTGCCCCTTTAGGGGACATTGTAGTAACATTGATCAATGGTTGTTCTCTCGCATCTTTCCATCCATCAGAAAAAATGGAAACTCTTATTTAAGCCCACGAATCCCTTATGGGCTACAAGGACTCCTCTAGAAACTTCACCTTTTTTCCAAAAGGGTGCTATGCACCTTCTCATAACTGCAACCCTTGTACCTTGTTGGAGCCTTATTAATGGCTTTCACCATTTCTTGCCAATATGGTGAGTGAACAACATTGAATGCTAGTCCATTTGCATATACACATCTCGCTATGTGTTGATCAGAAACCTCTCGGTACTTGTTAGTAAATGTCATTTCCAATGGTCCCATTGATCTCTTATGTGTATAGGCCATAATTTGTTCTTTAGGTATGGACAAAAATGGGTGGTTCTTTGTAGGTTGAAGATTAGAAGGTGGTGGAGGGGGCTTCATCCCTAAAGATCCTTTCTTTAACATAGCATGATATCATTTATGGCTTGTTGCTTGATCTGCTTTTTCTTTCTCGTCAATATATGCCAAGACTTGTGATGATAGATTGTCATTACCATCTTTTCCTGAGCAAAATTTGATGCCTTGTCTAGGGATCTTGCACAAATGGCCTTTCACTACAAATCCAAACATAACCCCACAACGTGGAAGCTGTTGTACAATTTCAACATATTTCCAAAGGTGAGAATTTGGGTCTATTTTGAAGTGGGGTTGATTCACGAAGTTAGAACTGGATGCCATTGTAATACCTAAGACAACAAGTTCAATAAACAACAAATTCAAAGAATTGAAACAAATGAAAACAAAAAAATACACATAGAACTTAATTCATTTAAAAAAATTAAGCATGTGATATAGATTCCTAGAAGAATGAAAACAAAACAAAAACTTTAAAACAAAACAAGAGAGTTCAATTGTGAAAAAAAATACAAAAAATTCAAACTTGAAAAAAACCTACATCTTTTAAATAAATCTTCCTCTACAATCTCCTTGGAAACAAATGAATTCTTGCAAATGCGTAGGAATAGTAAACCAACCAATTTGGAACGTTCAGTGATCAATCTTCAATTCTATTCATGCAATGGAAAGCAGGAAGAAAAGTTCAGGATGAAGGATAATATTATTATGTTTCATTCACAATACAAGAAATGAGTTTGTTTTTGTTTTTTAGATGTCTTTTATGCCACATTTTAGGGTTTGGGTGTAATGTCCCCTTCCTAGCCAGTGGCTCGAGGAATAGGGTTAGCTTATTACTACGGTTCTTGTAGGCTAACGGGAGGATTAGGGAATCTTTCTGAGGGGTTTCAGGACTTGTCCTTATTACTATTTTTAGTGACATTTCGGGTCAGTAATGGCATACTTGCAGTTGATCTTGGTCATGGGACACTTTCGAGAGGCCATTTGGATATCCGGGCCAAGAGTTATGGATTTATTAAGTCACATTATTTAGTAGTATTTTATTATTAAGTGATTTAATGTTATAAATTGAAAGTGACTTTATTAAAAGAATATCTTAAGTCACTTTATAAAGTATTTAAGTGAAAAAGTCACTTTATGAAATATTTAAGTGAAAAAGTCACTTTATGAAATATTTAAGTGAAAAATATTTGAAAAAGATTTAATAATAAATTAGAGGAGATATTTTATGTTTTGACTTCTCAAGAGGAGATATTTTATGTTTTAACTTTGTCAAAGGCTGAAATATCTAAAAGTGGCGTCCTTCTCTATAAGGCAAGGGTTTGGCTTATTATTCAATTATTTAGAATATATTATCATTTTGTGAGCTGCTGCTGCAAGTTTATCTTTCATTGCTGATTGAGGATGGATACCCTCTCTTAGAACAAGTTCTACAGGCGTGCAAGATCGTCTAAGGATCTTACTTGATTGGTCTCACTCAGGGATCAACATATGAGCATAAATTTGAGTTTTGCTTTGAAGAATAAATCAGGTTTTGTGATTATCATTGCAGATCTGGAACAAGGGTTTGTAGATTTTAGTAGTTGCAGATTACCAGTAAATAACCAGCATATGAGAGTTGAAGATTAAATCATTTCAAGCTTGTGGATGAAGATTTCAGGGCCGTACTTCTTCAAATCAGATGCAAGTGACTTAGGTGTCCTCTTGACTGCATTCCTCCAGAGAATTTCAAGCAACAACAAATACTTATGATTTGCATGTGTTTCCAGCTGTGCAAAGGCCGTACTTTCCTAGGAAGGCGTGTTGGGTCGGAGCTAGGACACTTGGTCTTTTGGCCCGATTTCTCGGTTGGCGTCCAACTATTTCCCATAGATCTTCATCATTTATGGCGTGAACTTTTAGCTTGTCAGTGCTAGGCATTTGGTTTTGCATGCCATTCAGGCTGCTCTAATAAAAATCAAACTTATGAAATTATTGATCAGCAAATGGGTATGTCTTATTTGTGTTTACAATCAATAGAAATTAACTGGGTTTCAATCATTTTAAGCATTCCTTTCCTATATTTGTGTATTTCTGTTATTTTCATTTCTGGCATCAAAACTCTCAAAAGACAAATAAATAAAAAACACACAGTAAATCAAATGGTCAGATTCAAACACCATAGGGGTTGTTTCAGTGGTATTAGAGAGCTTAAATCCTGCCATCCTGTGAGGTTATTTCATGAGTGGGAAGAAACAGGTGTACAACAGGGGTATAGATAGTGGAAAGATGTACACTTCGGGTAAGTCTATTTCCGAGTTGATAGGACTCTCCGAACTTATTAAGGACCCTAACATGAAGGGGTACTATATGACAGTGGTAAAATCCAAACATAAGGTGGAGATTGAAAATAAAATATTGGAACCAAAAACAAATGATAATTAAGATGAAAACTCTAATGCAGCTGTAGAGGAAGAGTACTTGAGTCCAATTGAAGAAGATAACATAGAGCCTCCTTGTGAAGGAGAGTTAGATCATGTGGATGATTGGCTTCAACCAAATGTTGAAAGTAATTTTCAGGATTTTTCTAATCCATTTTTAGAGATGGAAGGCAAGATACCTTATGATAACCCACTTTACGAAGTGGAGTTCCAGGATGTGCATGAGGAAGATGCCCTACTTGATTTGAATTTTGGTTTGGAGCATGTTGAAACTTTCAAATCAGCAACTATTGATGAACCTTATACTCATTCAGATGATGTTAATGCAGCCTAGGAGCAGAGTGTTTCAATTCACGAAACACACAAGTTGGATTTACAGAAAAGCTTTGTTGAAAATTATGCACTTGAGAAAAATGTTTGGTTTGAGCTTGCTACAATTCTCAAATCAACAATTGAAGGTAACCAATTAGATTGTCTACTGGATTATAACCCACTGCATGAAGGTAATCAACAGAGCAGTGGATTGATGCTTCGTATTTTTTCATTACAAAGCTATTTTCATCAATGGAAGCATCATAAGAAAGATGAAGGAATCCATGCACGTCTACACACAAGAGTATGAGTTCCAAGGGCACCATTCCATTATTGGTCATCAAGAATAAATGGCTGTCCTACTTTGCTGGTCCGGGAATTTTTAGGGTCTACCTTGAGGACAACAGTTGTATGGATGGATTGGAGAGGTTGGGATCATTACTTCAGTGTTGGAGGTTGGCATAATGACGAGACACTATCATCATATGACATTGGAGGTACCTTTTACACCATCATAGGTATGGATTTCAGTTTGCTTGGTGCTGTTCCAATTTATATCAACAGCCTAGTAGGGGTTAGTATGTTTTTCTATGCACCTGTGATGGGCATCTCTCACATCTAGAGGAGATATTTCAGAGTGGTATGGATAGTGGATGAGGATGACACCATGAGAAGCATCTATCTCTTCATTTTCAGTGGGTTTGATGCATGTGAGGGTTTGGTGTGTTGGGATCCAGGAGGTAATGAGCTTGGCACATTAGTTCAATTGGATGGTTGGTATGAGGTTTTTCCTTCTATGGATGAAGGGGACAAATCTTTCAGGTGTCCCGAGTTGCTTCTATTGGATATGCATATTGTTGGGATACAAAATACAGGAGCAGATCCTGAGTAGCTTAGCACTACAGGAATAGTTGGCATGGGGCAGCAGGAGTCACCAGGAGACAAGAAGGAAAAATTTCAAATTTGTCCATGGGATCCAGGTGGAGTTTATTATAGTGGGTTGCTTCACCATCTTCAGTTTGGTGGAGAATATATTTGAGTCGCACAATGGAGGTCAGCGAATGATGAGTATGACAAGCTTCCAGTTGTGTTGTGGACTTTGGGATCCTTTATATTTGGTAGGATGCTTCTTTTGCAGATAGTGTTTGATAGAGTTGCCGAGTTTGGTTCTATCTTATTTCAGTGGTTGTTGCGAATTTTCGTTGGGGCATGGTATCATCTAGTTTGGGATCTCGACATTTAGGACATGCCTGAGTATATAGGTGAGATTGCTTGAGGACAAGCAATTTCAGGAAGGGCGGATTGTAATGTCCCCTTCCTAGCCAATGGCTTGAGGAACAGGGTTAGCCTATTACTACGGTTCCCGTAGGCTAACGGGAGGATTAGAGAATCTTTCTGAGGGGTTTCGGGACTTGTCCTTGTTACTTACCATTTTTAATAAGTGACATTTTGGGTCAGTAATGGCATACTTGCAGTTGATCTTGGTCATGGGACACTCTTGAGGGGTCATTTGGATATCCGGGCTAGGAGTTATGGATTTATTAAGTCACGCTATTTAATAATATTCTATTATTAAGTGATTTAATGTTATAAGGTGAAAGTGACTTTATTAAAAGAATATATTAAGTCACTTTATAAAGTATTTAAGTGAAAAAGTCACTTTATGAAATATTTAAGTGAAAAAGTCACTTTATGAAGTATTTAAGTGAAATAAGTCACTTTATGAAATATTTAAGTGAAAAAGTCACTTTATGAAGTATTTAAGTGAAATAAGTCACTTTATGAAATATTTAAGTGAAAAATCTTTGACAAAGATTTAATAATAAATCAGAGGAGATATTTTATGTTTTGACTTTGTCAAAGGCTGAAATATCTAAAAGTGGCGTCGTTCTCTATAAGGCAAGGGTTTGGCTCATTATTCAATTATTCAAAATATATTATCATTTTGTGAGTTGCTCCTGCAAGTTTATCTTTCATGGCTGATTGAGGATGGATACCCTCTCTTAGAACAAGTTCTATAGGCATGCAAGATCATCCAAGGATCCTACTTGATTGGCCTCACTCAGGGATCAACATATGAGCATAAGGGTTTGGCTCATTATTCAATTATTCAGAATATATTATCATTTTGTGAGCTGCTGCTGCAAGTTTATCTTTCATGGCTGATTGAGGATGGATGCCCTCTCTTAGAACAGATTCTATAGGCATGCAAGATCGTCCAAGGATCCTACTTGATTGGCCTCACTCAGGGATCAACATATGAGCATAAATTTGAATTTTGATTTGAAGAATAAATCAGGTTTTGTGATTATCATTGCAGATCTTGAACAAAGGGTTTGTAGATTGCAGTAGTTGCAGATTACCAATAAATAACCAGCACACGGGAGTTGAAGATTAAATCATTTCAAACTTGTGGATCAAGATTTTAGGGCCGTACTTATTCAAATCAGATGCAAGTGGCTTAGGCATCCTATTGACTGCATTCCTCCTGAGAATTTCAAGCAGCAACAGATACTTCTGATCTGCATGTGTTTCCAGCTGTGTAAAGGCCATACTTTCCTAGGAAGGCGTGTTGGCTGGGAGCTAGGGTGCTTGGTCTTTCGGCCCAATTTCTATTTCATTGTTGGCGTCCAACTATTTTCCATAGATCTTCGTCATCTCTGGCGTGAAATTTCAGCTTGTCAGTGCTAGGCGTTTGGTTTTGCATGCCATTCAGGCTGATGTAATAAAAATAAGACTTATGAAATTATTGATCAGCAAATAAGTATGTCTTATTTGTGTTTACAATCAATAGAAATCAACTGGGTTTCATTCATTTTAAGCATTCCTTTCCTATATTTGTGTAGTTCAATTATTTTCATTTCCAGCATTAAAACTCTCAAAGACAAATAAACAAAAAAAAACACACTAAATCAGAAGGTCATATTCAAACACCACAAGGGATGTTTCATTGGGGGGCGAATTGCACTTTTTGGTTAAAAAAAAGTCGAAAAAGTGTTAAAAATAAAAATTGGTGAAATTTGCTTGTTGGGCATGGGTACCCCCCAAATTTGCCTCGGTTTTTCCTAGGATTGATCAACAAGAGGAAAACAGGAATTGTTGATGTATTTTTTATGACCGCACCAACACAGAATAAAGTTTCCCAAGGGATGCTCTATCCTCTCTTGATCAAAGTCTCCTACATGCTAAGATTGCTAGAAAGATCATGCATTTAACTCCAAGGTTCCTTCATGCAGTGGAGTACACTCAGTTGGTCCGTTGTGATTTGCTGGTATTTCAAGGGGGATTACAAAATTGTTCAACAACGGAGAAAGGAATTCGAATGCTCGAAAGGTTTGTCTATAAAGCTCTTGTTTGCTAAACTAACCGAAAAATACTGAATTTAAATGGTTGCAGGGATGAGAAAAGCTATAATCTACTCTAAGTGCGGGACGTGGATATCAACTTTCACAAACTTCAACCGAGTTCTGCTTTCCCTCACCTAGGACAGCTTCCACAAAACCGGTGCAATCTTCAAGGGGAGTAACTAGAAATGTTCAGATTACAATTCAACAATGAAGACACCGTCACGACGACGCATACCAACATGAAGATCATAATCGAAGTTGAGTCTGTAGTGTTCTAGTTGACCACGCAAGGCGAACCCATCGTCAGTGAGCCCGCTAGTGGTTGCTCAAATTAAACACGACATTCCACAATTACTATCAACTTGCATGAAATGAAATTTACTCTATTTTAAGCTACTTTAGAATTCTAAGTGATTCGGAAGGACGAAAAAGCCTTACTAGCTACTCACAACAAAAGATGAAATCATCATCAATGAAAACTCTTTTTATTATGAGAGTGTACACAACAACCTTTTACAAAGCATTCAATGAGAAAGCTTCCCTTCCTCTTCAATCTATGCTAATCTAAGCTGTCTCTCTAATGCTCTCTATGTCTAATCTAATGAATTACAAATGAGGGGGGGATGCCCCTTTTATAGCTGGCCAAGTTCAATGGACGACTCAGATTCAATTACAATGAAGGGATCAGATTGAGCCACATAAGCCCTGACCTAAAAACTACTACCAAGAAGAGTGGAGTAATAAATGAGCAATTAATGTCCACCATCTTCTAGAAGATTCCTGTTTGGAAACGCGTTTGCATTGTTCTTGTTCTTGTTCTTGTTCTTGACTGCAAATTGGATGAGTATGATCATCATGGCTTCAACTTCTTGCTTAGTCTTGAGGGAATTTTAGTGCTCGAGGATGATCTTTAACGCTTGGGTCTTCATCATTTCTCCATCCCGATCCTGAAGGATTTTCCAGTCTTGGACTTGATCATTTCGTTCTTGCCACCTGCCTCACTTGAGTTGGGCACATTTAAATTCTTGTGGAGGAATTTCAACACTTAGCCGTTTCTTCCAACATCTCCCTTCATGATTTGGGTGTAACTGAGACATTGCGAAGGAGCTTGAAACACGTAACTTTTCCTCCTCCAAGGTTGTAATATCGTCTTGGATTACTTGCTCCATCACTTCAAGTCATCATGCTTTGGCCCCGATCATTCTGCAAAACAAAAGAGAAGGGCATCAAAACACTTTATAATATAAACTCACCTCACTTGATCTCCATGTTCTGATCTCCAAGGTCCGAGTGATCTCTGATAAAATTCATCATTTTTCTCTAGCACAACTTTTGCCGACTCCATAGTTTTTCATTGTGGGCGCATTTGACATCTGTGCTTCATGTTTCAGTGCATCTCCAACCATCTTGAGGACGAATATTGCCTTGTCTCCACCTCATCTTCTTTGCCTTGGACAATTCTTATATCTCCTCTTCTCAGGGCGCATTTCAGTAGTCCTAGTCACATTTCATTCCCTTAGAAATTATCTCATTATCTCCTCCTAAGTTGGGCATATCTTGACCCATGTTGCTCCATCTTCACGCCTTAGACGATCCATCCCAAACCCCTTTGGCGCATTTGGAGGCATCTATCCTCATTTTCTCTGCCTTAGAAGAATTTCATCTAACCTTATTCACCTGGGCGCATTTGCTATCTTGTGCTTTTGCTTCCTTGCCTTAGATAATTTCTTAGCCCACATTTCTCCTAGGGCGCATACTGAAGGGTGAGCTTAGGTTTTTCAAGACTTAGAGAATCTTTATGCTACCTCATTCCTCATGGGCATATTTGAAGCCTTATGCTTTCATCTTCAATGCCTTAGAAGATTTTCCTCATCTCATACTTGTTTGGGTGCACTTTGGGGGGTCATCTTTCATTTTTGCATACTTAGAAACTTTTTCAAGTTGTGTCTCCTTGAAGAGCTTATTTAGGGAGGGCTACTATCATTTTCATGACTTAGACAAATTTTCCATTCTTCCTTCTCAAACTAGGCGCATTTGGACCCTTGTGCTTTGATTTTAATGACTTAGAAAGTTCTTGAGCTTCCTCTACTAGGTGGGCGCATCTAGACCCATGAACTTTCATTCACCATGCCTTAGAAATTTTTTAAATTAACCTCTTGGCACTTGGGCGCATTTAAGCCCCTCTACATCCATTTTGTGATACTTAGGAAGTTTCTACAACTCATCCAAGCTAAGGTGCATTTAGGAGGTCACACTTTCAATTCCCAACACTTAGATTATTCTCTATCCTCTCCTCTAGGCTAGGGCACATTTAGGGTGTTGGACTTTCAGTTTTCCACACTTAGATTATTTTCATCTCCTCTTCCCTTCAAGGGCGCATTTGAGCCCCTAAGCCTCAAGTTCTAAATACTTAGCAAATTTTGATGCCTCCATCCCTCTCAAGGGCACATTTGGGGGGTCTTGGTTCTGTTTTCCAAGACTTAGAAATTCTTGAGGCTTCCAATCTTTCTAGGGCGCATTCTATAGGTCCTTCCAATTTATGACTTAGAATTTTTTTGAAGCCTTTATCTCCAAGCTAGGCGCATTTCCATAGGTGAGCTTTCAATTTCCCATACTTAGAAATTTTCTCATCAACCTCAAGTTACTAGGGTGCATCCAAGGGGATCTGCTTCCATTCTTCATGACTTAGGCAAATCTTCCATTCACCCTTATAGCTTAGGCGCATTTTGGAGAAGCTACTTCAACTTTTCAATACTTAGACGTTTTCTCATCTTCTTCATTCCAGCTTGGGGCGCATTTCAGGTGGTCTTCTTTCAATTTGCAACACTTAGAGTATTTTTCACCTTCACCTTCTCTTCAAGGGCGCATTTGAGGGATTGTACTTCTGGTTTGCAACACTTAGCAAATTTCAAGCCCCTCAACTCTTAGCCTAGGCGCATATTGGTGGGTGAGTTTCCAGTTTCAGACTTTGAAAGATTTTCATCAACCTTTTGAATCCTGGGCGTATTTGGAGGCCCGGGCCTCAAGTTTCAGACTTAGCAACCCTTCATGCCTGCTTGTCCTTGTTTACTATTTTTAGAAAGTTTTGAAGCCTTCACAATTTTCATGGATTTTTCACTTCTGAAGACTTGATCTTTGCTTAGCTTGACCCTTGTGACGAGACTAGCCTGTCGACACCTGATGTTTGCATGTACCTGCCATTTTTAGTGACTTGCTAAAAATAGTAAATGTTCGGAATGAGCTCAAATTTCACGAGTAGACTCCTTGAAGACTGTTGATCGTGATAGGGTACCACTTTTCGAAGACTCGCGTTTCGCCCTATCTTTTAGGAAACCCTAATTCTTCTGCATGGACCTGCTAAAAATAGTAAGTGCCTGATTTTCAAACTTCTGTAACTCTATTTGACTTGGAATTTGTTCCATGGGGTCCTCATCACTTGCTTGACTTGCTCACACTGGTGCCTCGCGCTGACCTGCTATTTATAGCCTTGTTTCTGGAGTGACTTACTATAAATAGTAAATGCTCAGATTGCCTTCAGATTTTACCAGTCGATTCCTTAAGAGATGCTAATTGCATTGGGATACTCCAGTTTTCGGAGATTTGGGCGTTTTATCCCTCATTTTGAGTCCCGAAGCTGAAACCCTAATTTGAGTTGCATGTGCCTTAAACGACCTCCGTTTGACCCCATTTCTTTTGCATGTCACCTTGTTCGTGATTCTGAAGTGCTGGGGAACTGCTGGAGTGGACTTGCTAAAAATAGTAAGTGTGGAAAAGTAACCAACCACCTGTCGAGTGAGTTTGCATGTCACATTGCCCGAGAGATCTCAAAAAACCCAGAAAAACCCAGAAAATTGGATTGCATGCGGGCACTGGCTAAAAATAGTAAGTTTTCTTGAAAAGTGATCAATTCTGCTTGCATGTTACTTCGTTGCGTAGCTCTTGAAAAACCCATACAGAATAACTTGACATGCATCGAAAAATCTTGCATGCAAACCCTCAAAATGGCTCTTGAAGTCAGAACTGCTGAAAGTCCATATCTCAGCTTGCATGTTATCCCATCGCGAAGGTCTTGAAAAACCTAGAAAGAATCTCCAGACATGCATTGGAAAATCCTACATGCAAACCCTCGAAATTGGCTTCAAAGCCCGGACTTGCTAAAAATAGCAAGTTGTCAGATTCAGCCCAAATTTTGCGTGCAAGTAGCTCAGAGCGTTCAAAATATAGTGTATCAGTCAGAATTTTCAACTATGCTGAGAAAATGCCCTAAATAGAGTACTTACTAAAAATAGTAAGTGGTCCAAATTCAGTGAAATTTCAGTGGGAACCTGTTGGAGGCTTACTAATTGCAGTGTCAAGCTCATATTTGAAATAGCCAACTCAATTTGGCCCCAAACTGATGTGAAAAGTGCAAACCTTAATTTTACAGACTTAGCCAACATTTCAACTCAGATAGGCACATCCCCAAAAAGACAGACAAAACAAGAGAGAGAGAGAGAGACAAAAGGAAAACCAACCAAAATCAAGCCAAAAGACCCAAACGAAGCAAAAATTAGGGGGGTCCCTATTTGCAATGGGGTGATGTGTGAAAAGGTCACAATAGGAACCTATGTGGACCCATAGGCGAACTAGATCCAGACTCAATTTTGAGCTGAACCGAATTGGGACCTAGGCCTTGCCTGTAGCGGATTGGTAACATAGGTTCATTTCATTCTATAGATGTTTTCTATCAACATGATTTACATATGTACACATGATAATGTCATAGTGTGTAGATAGGAAATACTTTCTCCTTTCTCAAGACAAGCTTATGCAAGTTTATTCACATACAAGAGGTATTTCTAGATTCATCTATCATAATACAAAGGAAAATGTTACAAAAATCATGACTTCACAATGCTTCCAAAAGACCAAGCTCACTATCATAAAACTAGCATGAATGTTGACTAATAGTTGTTAGTTTTAGGATCAGAAATGTAAGCAATCAGAAAATGCAACACATGAGACAAAGAACACAATAGTTTACCCTGGGAAAACCCTCCTACTCGAGGGAGAAAAACCCAATAAATAATTTCAAATATATATCCTATAAAAGTGCAGAATACTGCTTTACAACCAGACCCTTTTGAAGGGCGAATTGATACAATGAATTAATAGCACCTATCCTTTGATGCAAAGATAAATATGTTTCTTCTTGAAGTCGATCTACTACTTGTTGTGACGTTTTTCACACATCGCCCCATTGCAAATGGGGACCCCCTATTTTCGGCTTTGCTTTTGGTTTGGTGTTGGTTTGTTTTTGTTGTCGTCTCTCTTTTCTACTGTCTGCTTTTCGGAGCGAGTGAAAATTGACCAAGTCTGAAAATTAGGGTTTCATCGTTTCTGGCTAATTCAGGGGCAAATGAAGTGAATAAATTGAAAATTGAGCTTAACGTTGTTGTCAGTATGCTTCCAGCAGGCTCTCAGCAGATTTTCATCGAATTCTGAGGTACTTACTATTTTTAGTAAGTGTGAAATTCGGGGCGAATTTATCAGCATTTTTGAAATTCGATCATCACACTGCATTGAGTGTACCGGGCTATGCATGCCAAATTTGAGCAAAAAGCGGATGACTTACTATTTTAGCGGTCCGGCTTCCAGCGAATTCCGG
Source organism: Sequoia sempervirens (assembly GCA_007258455.2). Taxonomy (NCBI): domain Eukaryota; kingdom Viridiplantae; phylum Streptophyta; class Pinopsida; order Cupressales; family Cupressaceae; genus Sequoia; species Sequoia sempervirens. The sequence continues at coordinate 18,980 of VDFB02078304.1, forward strand.
GTCCGGATCAGGTTTCTCTTTGCATGCGGATATTCCTTCACAGGTTTTGAGACCTTCGCGATGATATAACATGCAAGTCGAGATGATCACTTCAAGGATTAGGCTATGGAGGCTATTTTTTTTTGCATGTCGAGGTTTCTTTGCATGCGGTGATTCTGATGGGTTTTGAGGCTTAGCGATGGTGTGACATCAAAGCGAGGATTCTCCTTGGTAGGGCACTATTTTAGCGAGGTGTGTCTGGCCATTTAGAATCACAAGCCGATGCGATTACGCGAGAGCAAACCAGCGGAGATCTTTTATCATGCAATGCAAATTAGAGTTTCCAGCTTGGGGCCTAAAATAGGCATCAAAAGTCAAAATCTTGAAAACCGATGTAAATATCGTGTGATGGCATCCCTTCAAGCTATTCTTTGGTGAAATTTCGAGTCAAAGCGAGCACTTACTATTTATAGTAAGTCAAATTGGAAACATGCTAAAATAATGCGGTTGCATGCATCGATTAATGCGGCGATGGATCCGTGGTGAGGATCGCCTCATTCAAATTTCAACTCGATCAGAGCAGTGGAGCTATCAGAAACATGAGGTTACTATTTATAGTAAATCACCACCAGAAACGTGCTAAAAATGGCAGGCTCGCTCAGAATGGCAGTGTCAGCAAGGTAATGGAGTCACGAAGATCCAGTGTTTAAAATTTCAAAGCAATCTGAGCCTCAGAAGTGCAAAATTGAGAAGATTTACTATAAATAGCAGGGCACGTAGGCTGGCGGGGATGATGAAAAATTTGTCTAAGTCTGGAACTTCGTCTGGCAGGCATGGAGAAATCCGCCCATCTCAGCTAGAGGCGTAGAAATTTTTTGAAAATGTGAGTTCGTCCTGCTCAGAGGCAAAATGCGCCCAGGGTAGGAAAGTCAAAAGGAAGTCAACAAAATTTCATCCTGCTCAGGGGTCCAGATGCGCCCAAGATGAAAGAGGAAAAAGTTGAAAAAATTTCTAAGTAAGAAAATCCGCCACCCTCATCCAAATGCACCCATCCTCCTCAAGGGGTGAAATGCGCCCAAGGGAGAGAAAGGTCAAAAGAGTCAAACATATTTCATCCACCAGCTAGGCTGAAATGCGCCCAAAGCATGCCATATGAAGACAAAATCTAGGAAGCTGAAAAGTCATCCTTCTCATCCTCCAAAATGCGCCCAAATAAGGGCAAGTAAAGACAAAAACGAAAGGGAAATATTCCAATGGAGGTGGCGTTGCAGATTTTTTTTTATCCTCCTCTCACCCCAAATGCGCCCAAGCTGCATAAGGGTGGTGAAATAAAATTGTTGAGTGGGGTGAGGTTGATAAGTATGCTAGGCGTGAATTTTAAATATCCTCTTCTAAATGCTATATGCGCCAAGTACAAGATGATAGTGCTAATATGCTTGGCGTTGAAAATGCCAAGGTGGGAGGGATGGTGATTGTTAAGGCGGTGGGCTTTTAAATGTCCTCTTCAAATGTGAAATGCGCCTAGAGTGTAAAATGAAATATAAGACAAGGTGATGAAGACCTCTCCTAAGGCGTTGGAACTTCAAGTGAAGAAATTTTCCAAGTGAAATAAAATGTGAAGTGAGGCAAATTGCTAGGTGTTGAAACTTTCAAGATGATTAACTCTTTCTTAAGGCCTTGAAGATGTCGGAGAAGAAAAAAAAAATTTTGCTAGGCGCCCTCATGAAGATTTTCTAAGTAAAGTTGGTGATTTTCTCGCAGGCAAAGATGAGCAAGATTTAAAATTCTTCTAAGGCAAAGTATTTTCTTCCTTAGAAAATAAGCCTAAGTCTGGTGAGATGGTGAATTTTCCCGAGTTCAGAGTGAATTTTGCCAGTGATGAAGTCAAAAGATGTTGGCAGTGCAGGAATAAAATTTTCCCAAGTCAGAGCAAAATTCTCAGAGGGGATAGAAGAACGAGAATAAATTTGATGAAAGAATATTTTCTAAGGTTCAAAATTCAGAGAAATAAAATGAACCCGTTCGTTGGGCACCCATGAATTCAACGCATTCTGGAGAAAATTTTCTTCTGGGTATCGAAGATTATCGATGAGGAGTTGATTTTAAGGTCTTCCACAGCTTGTCGAGAATTTTGGGATGAAGATTTTAAGTGGGCACCAGGTTGATGTATTTCCTAAGGGAAATTTGAAAATTTTCTTAGGCAAAAATGAAGAAAATGTGTTTTCAAAGTGAAATTCTCCAGATGATGAATTTGAAAGGAACTGCCTAGGTAAATTTGCTCAAAACCTTCGTGAAGATAGTTTTCTTGAGCCGGAGATGTTGTCAGAGCTCCAGCAGGTGAATGAATTTCTCAAAGATGATACGCCCTTGAAGAAGGTGGATTGAAAATTTGGCTAAGGCATGAAGAATTTGAACGCGAAGTTGGCTGTTGAAGATCAGAACATGAAAATCAGGTAAGTAGGTTGAATTTATATCATGAAGTATTCTAATACCCCTCTCCTTGCTTGTTTTGCAGGAGAAATGTTGAGGCCAAAGCATGATGTCTGGAAGTGGAAGCACGATGAAGATGAGTTTCAATCTCGAAGGAGGAAAATTTGCAAGAAAATGGCTAAGTGTTAAGACTTAGTATAACTCGAAGTGACGAAGATGAAAACCCTCAAGTGGAAGAAATCAAAGAACAACGCCAAGAAAGAAGATCGAGAACAGTGTGAACGCATCTACAAATGGAATCTTCTAGAAGGATGATGGTGGACATTATGGCGCATTTATTACCCCTCTCCTCTGTGGCGGTTTTTAGGGCAATATTATTTAGGGCTGAGGTGGCACGATTCTGGCCACTCTATTGATTGTAACCCTAGCCGTCTTTTGAGACTTGGCTAGCTATATAAAGGGGGAGTCCCCCTCATTTGTAATTCATTAGAAAGTAGACAGTAGAGAGGATCGGGGTAGAATTAGAGTAGAGGGACAGCTTAGAGTAGCTTAGAAGTAGATTGATAGTGTAGCATTGTAGAGCATTTTGCATAATTTGGAGAAGAGAGAAAGTTTTCCCTTTGAAAACTTTTGAAGAAATTGTTGTGTAACACATTTTATGATAATAGATCTTTTCATTGATGATGGAATTCGTCTTGTCATGAAATGCTAGCAAGGTTTCTTCTTCCTTTTGTATCCAAGTAGATTAAATTCATGCAAGTAGCTTACTTTGGTGTGTGGTGTTTATTGAGATAGCTTCGCTTTATTCCATACCACTAGCGACTTGTTGATGATAAGTTCGCCTTGTGTGGTCAACTGGACATTACATTGAGTTTAACTTCGGTTGTGATTTATATGCTTATATGCGTCGTTGTGATGAATTGTATGCATGTTAAGTCATAATTTGAACATCTTTTGCTATTTCCCTTGAAGATTGCAGATTTTCTTTGGTACGTCGGCCGGGCTAGGTGAAATCGGTTTAAGTCTATTGAAGTGAAGCTCCACATATCCTGCATTTAGAATAGAACATAAACTTCTTAGGCCCTACACCCTTTTCAATTCAGTACTTTCTGGTTAGAATAGGAAACCCGCACTTCATAGATAAATCTTTCGAGCATTTGAATCCCTTTCTCCACTGCCGAACAATTCTGTAAGTCCCCTTGAAATACCAGCAAATCACATCGAACCAAACTGAGCCTATTCGCACTTAAGGAACCTTGGAGTTGAACGCACGAACTTTCTGGCAATCTTAGCGTGCGGAATACTTTGATCAAGAGAGAATAGGGAAGCCATTGGCAACTTTATTCTGCGTTGGTGCGGTCACGAAAAACACATCAACACTACTACAAAATGGTCTGCTGCTGCTCCTTCTTGAAAGAATGTGAAAATAAGAATGACTTGATTATTGATTGAATGGTCTCCACCTTGTATATATACAAAACAAGGTGACTCTTCAATTAGGTCGGCCTCCTTTTTAAGAAATAATTAATTTGTGATTAAGGCTGACTTGCCTTAATTATTTATTATTTAAATTTTTACTTAGGAGAAAATATCTCCCTAAGCTACAAACACTAACACTCCCTCTTAGCTAGGGAGATATTTTTCCGGATATCTACGTCATGGAATCTCTCAACATGACGCTGTTGTGACCTTTTTCACACATCGCCCCATTGCAAATGGGGACCCCCTAATTTTGGCTTTGCTTTTGGTTTGATGTTGGTTTGTTTTTGCTGTTGTCTCTCTCTCGTTCTGTCTACCTTTCCGGGTTGTGCCCGTCATTGAGATTAAACGTGAAATTTGGCCAAGTCTGAAAATTAGGGTTTCATCTTTCCTGGTCAGTCCGAGGTCGAATAGAGTGAATAAATTGAAAATTGAGCTTAGTATTGTTGTCAGCATGTTTCCGGTGGCCGAGGGCTCACCGGCAAGTTTTCATCGGATGCGAGGTGCCTATTTTTAGTAAGTGTGAAATTGCAAGCAATTAGATGCGGCATTTTTGAAATTCCGGCAGTCACATGGCATTGAGCGCATCAATTTCGATGCAAAATTTGAGCAAAAGCGGACAACTTTCTATTTTTAGCGATCCGGCAGGGGTAGATTTGAGGGCTTAAGCGAAGGGTATTTTCTTTGCATGTACGCATATTCCTTTTGGGTTTTGAGACCTTAGCGGTATAACATGCAAAGCGAAGGCGACAACTTTTCGAGAATTGATCTTAGAGGCTATTTTAGGGTTTACATCGAGGGTTTCTTTGCATGTTGGATGATTCGATGGGTTTTCGAGAGCTTAGCAATGAATTGTGACATGCAAAATAGAGATAATCACTGGTAAAGGAACTTACTATTTTTAGCGAGTGTGTCAGCGGTAAGCTTCCAGCTGATTCGAGAATCACGAAGGCGTCGCGATTACCCGCAACCCGAAGAAAGCAGAACCATTGTCGCCACGAAGCGGAGTGGGTTTCTAGCCGGAGCTAAAAAGAAGCGTAAAGTCAGAATTTTGGCCGTTAATATTAAACCGCTGCGATCGGCATCGCCGGAGCTATCTGGCGGTGAAATTTCAAACCAAAGCTGAGCCTATGCTGAAAGGACCTTAGGTTGAGCATACGAACTTTCACGGCAATCTTAGCGTGCGGAATACTTTGATCAAGAGAGAATAGGGAAGCCATTGGCAACTTTATTCTGCGTTAGTGCGGTCACGAAAAACACATCAACAGACGCCTACAATGGCTACACCCATTTGTGGAAAGCTCAAAGGTTCATCATAGAGTCTCTCAATGTGATGTAGTCATGGAGTCTCTCAACATGACGTCCACCATGGCTACTCCCATGTGTGGAAAAATACAAGTACAAAGGGTCCTGTTGACGTGGTTTTTGTGACCGCACCAAACAGCAGAACAAAATAGTCCGAAGGCTACTCCGTTCTCTCTTGATCAAAGTATCCCGTGTGCTAAGATTGCGAGATAGATCACACGTTCAACTCCAAGGTTCCGAAATACTTGGAACACCCTCAGTTGGTTGATGTGTATTGCTGTGTTCTTACGAGGGGACTTACATAATTGTTCAGGATATTTGCAATAAACAACCGATATATGCTTTGAAAGGGATTTTGTGCGAATGATTTAGCTTTGAAGTGCGAGTTTCCTAAAACTAACCAAAAGTATGCGGAATTGAATGGCTGCAGAGATTTCGAAAATCTAAATTCTGACCTAAATGCAAAGGGTGTTATGCTCAATTTCAATGAACTTCAAACAAACGTTGTCTAGCCTCCTATTGGACAGCTTCGACAAAGTTAGTGCAATCTTCAAAGGGTAAAAAGGATGTTCAAATCACGATTCGATAATGCAATTACCATCACAACGATGCATAGCTACATATGAATCTTGATCGAAGTTAAGTATAGAGTGTTCCAGTTGACCACGCAAGACAAGCTTACCATCAGTAAGATCGTTAGTGGTATGGATCAAAGAAGCTCACTTACATCAAACATAAGCATCCATATCTAACTATTAGCATGAAATTAAGTCCTAGTTGAAGTCAAAGGAAGAAGAAACCTCACAAACTAGTCACAACAAAGTTTGAATTCACCATCAATGAAATGCTTTATTATGATTAGCCTTCGTGACAATCTCTTACAAAAATTCTCAAAGGGAGAATTCCCCTTCTTCTTCAAACAATGCAATGAAAACTACTCTAACTCAAAAATATCTACTCTCTATTCTGCTCCAATATCCACTAATTGCTGACTACTTCTGATTCTAACTATTAGATTACAAATGAGGGGGACTCCCCCTTATATAGCTGGCCAATCTCAACGGACGGTCCAGATTGAATTACAATGGAGGGCTCAGATCGAGCCACCTCAGCCCTAGACAAGTTTTGCCCTAAAAACCGCCAGAAGGTGGAGGAGTGGTGTCATAAATGATCCCAAAAATAGCAGATTCCTCCTTGACCACTATGAGCAATTAATGCCCACTACCCTTCTAGAAGATTCTCGTCCATGACCCGGATTCCCTTGCTCTTCTCTTTGACCGCGTATGCTACGAATCAGGCCAGCACCTCATCAACCTCCTCCTCAGAAATTGCTGGAGTAAGATTAAGCTGATATTCCAGGATGGCCACTATCTGCTCATGTTTATCACAAGACTTTCCCCAGGCCGCAATAGAATCCTGTGTACTCTGAATAATTGTTGAAAACGTAGAGATGTTTTCAAAGTTAAGCTGGGAAAACGTCCTCATCTCAGAGAAGAAAGGCCGCAATCTTTCCTTTAGTCCTTCCACCTCTACCTCCTCATGAATTAGCCTCCTTGCGAACAACGCATCCAACGTGTTGAGGATACCCTCGTGAATATTTCTCATTGCTTTCTTGATCCTAGAGGACTCCACAGCTGCCGTGTCGAAGAAGCCCTTTCCCGTGAATGCAGCCGAATGCCACCCACGAAAATCATATCTGTCGCCTGCCTGGATAACTCCTTCATTCACCAAAGTTTGCGTGGGCACACGCATCAAAACAGCAAGGCGAGGAATAGTTTTGTCTTGAAAAATATGGGTGTCTCCCCAAGCTTGCTCGACACCATCTAAGCGTGAGAGGATACCAGATGCACTCTGAAACGATGAGACAAGATCAGCCATGAATTTTTCTGCCTCAGTGCGGACACCGCTTATCCACTTGTCTCCCTCTCGTACAACTTTCCTTATCTCCTCAAGCTCACTGATTGGCTCTCGTGGTAGCTTAGGCGGAAGCTCTACCACTGGATTCTCTTGAGCAACTGGATGTGCTAGATGTTGCACATACTCGACCAATGCCTTGTGCTCCTTCTTCAGTCTTTTATACTTCCCTTCCTCTTTCACCAGCCTGTCCTTCAATGCCTGGAATGAACTTTCAGCCTCCTAAATCACTTGCGCTCCGGAGGGACGTCCCAATTCAATTGTTGTGACCGTGTAATTTTCTGGCATTGCGTCACTTAAATCATGATCTTCTCTTGGAACAGCAATATGGAGGCTGCGTGCACCGGCCTCATTAGTCTCCATTTTCATATACTTCCTTGCTCTCTTCCTTTTAGGCGACTTACTTGTTCTGTTTAGAAGCTCCTCCATTTCGATTGCCAGATTAGCATCATCGTCCTGATCCCTCCTGATTGCCTGTGAGAGCCAATTGTGCTGAATATCGTAAATGATAAGGGGCTGCTCTTCAGTTGCCTCCACTTCACGAATCTCCTCCCGAGCAACATTCTGTTGAGGCTCAATTATTTCAATGTTTTGATCACTCTCCTCATGAGCTCCAACCCTTGACCCAATGACGTCTTCTTCTTCGAAGGCATAATCAAAGTGGGTATCCGTTTTTGTCTCTTCCCCTTCGTCTGGCTGATTAGCACTCTGAGTATCCAACTCTCTCGGCATTGGTTGGTTAACCTCTCCAACCTCTGGCTCTTCATTCCTTTGAGCCCTCTGATCTACAAATAGTGAGACTTCGCGCACGCTGGAGGAATGGGTCACCAACTGAGTAGATGATGTGTCCTCTGATCCCTGAGGTTCCGGTTGAACGGACTCTTCCTGCTGTGGTGGCTCCATAACCCGGGCAATCTGTTTCTTCCTTTTCGCCAACACTGGTGGCCTTTTATCACCCATGAGGTCGTATGCGAAGGCAACCGACCTTCTCCTCAATCTGTGAACGTGTTCCTCTACCCAAGCCCTTGTGAAAGTCAAGACGGGAATAGACAAAGTGTCTAAATCCGTAATCTCCGGCTCAGCCCAATTTAGTGGTGGGATCGGCGTGTTCTTTATAGATTTATAATCTGGATGAATAAGCCTGGCATCCTCTTCGACCTGATCCGACACTTGGACCACTTCACATTCTCTGATTAATTTAAGAGGCAACCTCGAAAACATTCTTTTTCTAATCTCAGCCTCATCTCCAGCATTCGCCCAAAAATCTTCTAAGTGAGCTCTGTGTCTGTACTCCTCACCCTGAACTGTTCCAATCTTTCCTCGAGGATCAAAATCTTGCCGGCTAGTATGAAGAGTCAACTTATAGAACTTTAATTCATCTTCAGCTTCCTTGGCTGCCTGCAAAGTGGGGCATTCTTCAAGTGAGTTTCCCAACACAATGGGAAAGTGCAAGCCTCCCTTCTTCTTTCTCCTTATGATTTTGTCGTAGGCCACCAATTGCCTAGACAACTCAAGCAGTATCATCCTATTGGTGGGGTACCTAGGTAATTTGTAGACGTATGAGTCGTACCCCGGCAGCCTTAAATAAGTAAACTTCGGGAATTGGACGAACCAAAACCCATACTCTTCTATCAACATCTGTGCCTCTTCAGATATTCTCTGTTGCAACCTCCGCTGAAGGGTCCTTGTGATATACATGGTGAAAGCATCATTTACTCTCTTGAAGTCAGCTGTGTGTGTGAGATGCAACTGTCTACAAGATTCGTGAATCTTGAACTGATTAAAACCACAGCCAATTGGTTTCTGGTATGCCAACTCTCTATATTTTGTCATTCGAGCAAGCATGTAAATAACATACGAGCTCATGTAGAATGTTCTCGTTCTCTTCAAATTCCGGAACTGCTCATCAATGTTGTCACTTATCATCTGAGCCCAATTTACTTCCACCTTCCCTTCGAGCACTACACTAATGTAAAAGAACATCCATGGCTCGAACACAAATGACTGCGGGCTGCCGTTAACCCTGCTGAGCAACATAATTATATCGCAGTACTCCTGTTTCAACTCTTCTGAAATTATCTGCTTTGGCAGCCTGGCAGCAGGAGGCTTTGGTTTTCGCATCCAAGTGGTGTTGATCCTCTTCATCCACTTCTCGAAGGACGTGGCATACATCTTGTCGGCCTTTTCTTTGGATTTGTACATTATTTTATCTGTAGCCAGTATCCCAAACGCCTCGCCAATTGCGTTAGGTGCAAAGTTGGCCAATATCATACCATCTGGAGAAACAATAGTCCGATCATCTGAGTTGTAAAAGTTGGCGCACTCCAAGATCAGCTCTGGACAACGAACTGCTGGCTGGAACCCGGCCACTGCATATAACCTGCTCTTGACAATGTTGCGCGATGCTTCTGTCGGAAGATTGCCACCTTGCCCATACATTCTGCGCATGAAAGCCTCGAGGTTGAAAGGCCCAAGGTTGGTGTCCGTCAAGTTTCCAAACTTCGACACAATCTTTGACTCCGGAATAAAAGACTTTTTCAAACTTTTGATGATCGCCTGCCTGGAGGCGTTTTCTTTGACAACTTCGGTGTTCCCAGCCTTAGCTCCAGCTTTGCTTGTTCCAGCAACATCAGCTTTTCGTCCCTCGGCCATTTGCAAAACAAGAAGCAAATATTACACTTCGAACTTTTAAAATAAAAGATGATGAGAGGCGGCTGGCGAATGGAGTTGGCTGGAAAAAATAAATGTGAGTTAATAGCTTCAGCAGTAAACTTCGACTTCAAACCTCGGTATATTTAAACTTTGAACTTCAACAATTTGCAGCCAAAAGAATTTTCAGTTCTTTGTAAGAAATTAACTCTAGCAATCCCAACTCTGGAAAATGCTTCAAGTTTCAACAACTTTTAAATCATCAACTTCGAAAGTTATAAATCAGCAACTTCGAAGGTTTTAAATCAGCAAGTTCGGAAGTTATAAATCACCAAGTTTCAAGGTTTCAACAATTTGAAATCAGCACTTCGAAAGTTATAAATCAACAACTTCGAAGATTTTAAATCAATAGGTTCGAAAGTTTCAAATTAGCAAGTCTCAATAATTTCAAATCAGCTCTTCGAAAGTTATAAATCAGCAACTTCGAAGATTTTAAATCAACAAGTTTGAACAATTTCTACTTCTGATTTGATTCTAAACATTCAGCAACTTCAGAGAATTTAAATCTCAACAATTCCAAGTTCAAACAATTTCGACTACCAGCATAAACGATTTCAGCCTTTCAGCTTTCAATTTCGAAAAACCTTCAACTTTCAGCAACTTTGAAAATATTAAATCGCAGCAACTTTAAATACTTACCTTCAGCAACTTGAAGAAATAAATATGCTCAACCTCGGCAGCTTACACTTCAAACTTTATTTCGAATCTCAGCAACTTCGCAACTTTAGATCTCAGCAACTTCGCAAATCTTCGAGAAATTCAAGCTTCTTGAAAATCGAATTCAACACCTCTCACACTTTCAGCAACTCTCAACTTGAAAATATTAAATCTCACAACTCCACAATCACTCTCAACTCACCAGCATAAATTTCAGCTTCGAATTTTGTGAGATGAAAATGAAAATCCTCAAAGTTTTTATAACCAAAAGCTGGTGCTAATTTTAGCAGATGCCATTAATTCTCTTCATCATAACTTACGCATTTGCTAAATTTGAAAGAGAATATTCCAGTCGTCTTACAGTCGTCATAGCAATTTGCTATTCAGGGAGATTCTTTCTTCGATTTAAATTTAAAACTTCCCTCCCGACTGCCAGTGATTTCGAAAAAATCATTTTGCTTCGATTTGAAATAATCTTCATGGTATATTTAATTTATTAAAATTTAATTCAAATGCCATTTTAATTTATTTTACCAGCGTCTATGAAAATTCGAGGTCAACACTTTAAAATGGCTAGCTGAATTTATTTTCCGTCCGTAATAACTCCAAAATAAATTCTCCTCACTTGAAATCATCCGAATTTTTAAAATTTCAGGTGTCAAAATTTAAAGGGGAATTTTTTATTTAATACTTAGGAAAATAATTAATTTAATTTAAATTTCTCCGACCTAGGAAAATTTCGAATTTAATCGCCTAGAGAAATTTAAATCTCTTCCAACGCCTTTAATAATTTTTTTTATCTTCACGCCTTGATAAAAAATTAAATGACTCTTTTCTCTTGAGGCGCATATAATAGTTGAGCCTTTACTTTTAAAAGGCGCAAGTTATGGGTTGAGTTTTTAATTTTAATGCCTTAGGAAATTTTTCTTTGTTGACCCTCCTTAATCTGAACACATTCGAACATCTTCAATTCATTAAAGGGGGGCGCATATCATGGGTTGAACTTTCATTTTCATATTTAGACGTATTTCAATTCCATCTCTAGCTTGGGCACATTGGATGTCTCACACTTCGAGTTTGAACACTTAGCATTTCTTCATCCTTACCTATGGCGCATATGCAAGGGTCGGCTTCCAACTTTTTTATCACTTAAAACATTTTCCAACCTCCAAAGTTCTTGGGCGTACTTCATGTGTTTTCCTTCTCCAGGCGCAAATCCATGGTAGACTTCAAGGTTGAGGGCGCATTTACTACATGGAGCTTCCAATTCGCTGACACTTAGAAAATTTCTATTCCTCAATGCTCAGGGGCGCATTTGACATGTTATGCTTCCATTTTAAACACTTGATGAAATTTTTTCTCTTCAAGCTCCTGGGTGCAAATTAGACCTCCAACTTCCAATTTTCCACACAAAGTTGGGCGCATATTGAAGGGGGAACTTTCAATTTCAGCACTTAGTGTATTTATAATACTCCCCCCTCCAGGCGCATATTACAAGTCAAGCTTTTAGTTTCAATCTCCAGGCACAAATAACTACTGGAGCTTTTAATTTTCAACGCTTGCTGAAATTTCACCCTGGGCGCATTTTACATGTCCTCCTTTTAATTGCTTGACACTTAGAAAAATTTCGAAATTCATTCAATAGTGGGGCGCATATCACATGTTGAGCTTTCAACTTGTGTCTTGGGCGAGTTTGAAGTTCTTGCAAAGAGGGGCGCAAATCACCCATGAAGCTTTCACTTTTCACGCCTTAGAGAATTATCTCATCCAACACCTTCACAAGCTTAGGCGCATTTGACATAGGCAACTCTTAATTTCGCCTTAGGCAAATCTTCAACATCCTTAAAGAGGGGCGCATTCTGATGGGGGAGCTTCCACTTTTAAATGACTTAGAAATACTTTAAAGCTTGGTGCAAATGAAGCCTCTTGCTTCCAATTTGAGGCGCAAATGGCATGTTAAACTTTCAATTTTAATTCATCCCTTTCCAGGCGCAAATGAGAGGTCCAACTTTCAGTTTAGCACTTGATGAATCCAGGCGCAAATTACACATAGAGCTTCAAGGCGCATATCACAGGGCGAACTTTTAATTTCGTGACTTAGAAAATTTTCTAACTCACTTTCTCCTCAAGGGCGCATTTGGGGGTCTTTACTTCCATTTTTACGCCTTAGAAAATTTTTATATCCAACACCTTCAAAGAGGGGCGCAAATCATAGCTGAAGCTTTCAATTCCGACACTTAGAGAATTTCTTATGTCTTCAGTTCAGGGCGCATTTGACATATTGAGCATCCAGTTTTGGCACTTAGTAACTTTTCATCATGACTTCAACTTCAAGGCGCATTTGCAAGGGGGAACTTTCATTTTCCATGCCTTAGCATTTTTCAAGGCTTTGGGCGCATTTGAACCCCTCTAAGTCTAGGCGCATATTACCATGTCAACATCATGTTTCCCAAACTTAGCAAATTTCTAAGTGCCACCTTCTTCCTAAGGCGCAAACAAGGGTATGAACTTTAAATTTAACACCTTATTCAATTTTTTACTCCAACATCCTTGGGCGCATTTGACACATAGAACTTCTAATTTGCGTGCCTTAGTAAAATTTTCAAGTCATCCTCTTCAAGGTAAGGCGCATTTCCCTAGGTCAGCTTTCAGTTTCTCAGACTTAGTCAATTTTCCATTCATTTTCAGCTTCTCAAGGTAAATTCTGATGCCGGACTCCAAATTTTATCAAACCTGGTGGATTTTATGCCTCTTGCCAGATTTAGGATAATTTCCTCCTGCTAACCCTAATTCGCCCTGACTTTCTATTTTTGGAAAGTTCCTTGAATTTCGCGCCTTCAACTGAATTTTGACTCTAGAAAGCCTGATTTTCGCCCTGCTCTAAATTTCGACTGATTCGTGCTTTTAATGCCTGGTGCCTGTCTGCACCTGCTATTTTTAGCAATCTGCTAAAAATAGAAATTGCTCAGAAAGTCTTCAAATTTCATGTACCGGTTGCCTGAAGTGTGGTGATCGTAGCTGGATGCTACTTTGGAGTGACTGTCTTGTTCTGCCCTTGATTTTAGGAAACCCTAATTTCTCTGCCCCGGCCTGCTAAAAATAGCAAATGTTTGATTTTCATTCTCTGCAAACTCCGTTTGTTTTGAAATTCGCGCCAAGGATCCCTCATCGCATGTTCGACCTGTTCATACTGAGACTTGATGTCGACCTGCTATTTATAGCTGCTTCTGAAGTGACTTACTATTTATAGTAAGTGCTTGTTTCTGAGGCTTCCTTATCTCCATTTGACTTGAAATTTGGACAGCGTGCTCCTCGTTGGTGAACTTGCCTGTTTGCGCCGGCGCCCGAGATTGACTTTCTATTTATAGCCTGCGTCGAGAATACCTTACTAAAAATAGTAAGTGCTCCGATTGTCTTCACATTTTGCCAGCAGACTCCCTGAAGGATACTGATCATGGTGGATACTTCAGTTTTGGACATTTTGACGTCTGATTCCTCATTTTTAGCTCTCAAGCTCGAAACCCTAATTTTCTTGCGTGTTCTTCAGATGAGCTCTGTTTGACCTCGTTTCAGTTGCATGATGATCAGTTCGTGGTTCTGAAATGCTGAGCAGCTGCCTAAGTGGTACCTGCTAAAAATAGAAAGTGGCTGAAAAAGTGGCCAACCGGTCATCAGATGATTTTGCATGTCACACTGCCCGAAAAATCTTGAAGAACCCAGAAAAACCCAGAAAAATCTTCAACATGCAAGGACTAGCTAAAAATAGCAAGTTTCAGAAAAGTGACCAGTTCCACTTGCATGTTACACCGTTGCGAAGCTCTTGGAAAACCCAGAAAGAATATGCCGACATGCGCTGAGAAATTCTGCATGCAAACCCTAATATCGGCCTTCGACGGCCGAATGCTGAAAGTCGTTACCCTGCTTTGCATGTCATATCACTGCGAAGGTCTCGAAAAACCCACAAAGAATCTCCAGACATGCGTTAGAAAATGTAACATGTAGACCCTGGAATCTGCTCTGGAAGCTGGAATGCTAAATATAGCAAGTCATTTGTTTTTGCTCAAATTTTGCCAGAAATGAACTTGAGGTGTTCAGAATGTAATGAAGTTGTCAAAATGTGGAAATCTCGAGAAAATCAACCCCAATTCAACACTTATTAAAAATAGAAAGTTGGCAAAATTCAGTGAAAATTTAGGGGTTACTTGCTGGAAGCATTGTAATAGCAGTGCTAGGCCCAAAAGTTGACCAACCAACTCAATTTGACCCCAAAGTAACCTAAAGATCTGAAACCCTAATATCAGACTTGGCCAAGTTTTACGTTTAAGCTTGCAGATGGGAACGTCCCCGGAAAGCAGATAGCAGAAAAGGAGCAGAAAGAGAGACAAAACCAAAGCCAAAAGACCAGAATGGAGCAAAAATTTAGGGGTCCCCATTTTGAATGGGGCGATGTGTGAAAAGGTCACAACATCTGGCGACTCCACGGGAAAGTGTTGAAAAACATTTTAAGAATTGAACCTTGATTAAATCTTCCTCAAACCATCATACAGAAAAGACAGTCACTCAAAAGGGGATAAGAATCCGATATTGGATCAGAACACTTTCATCCAAGACCCTGTGAGTGTGTGCATTCATTCCATCTCTAAACCATCTTGACTTCTGGAATCGGCTGTCGCAAGTTATATAAATATCTTAACTTCAAAAGCATCCTGGACATTGCCTCGCTGCCAGTCAGGCGTCCATAGCCCCGACGAGGTTGTCGCTACAATTCTCACGAATATTGCTCCACTGCCGGCCGGGCGTCCATAGCCTCGGTGGAGTTACTCGTATGTTCCCAAAACCAATATTTCATAATATTTTTTTTTTTTCATTTCTCATTTTCTCATTTCTTTCTTATTTTTCAGATATTTCTTTCAAGAATATTTTCTCTTTTGATTTCTCCGTCAATTCCTCGATTGGTTGGTAGGCGATGAAGCCTCCAATGGGTTTGAGAATTGTAGTGGCCCTGAAGCAAGATGTAAAATTTTCACTTGCCAAGACCTCTCCCAAGAAAGCAAAATGACTCAGAATGGAGATAGGTAATATATCTAGGATCTTCAGACTCATGTGTTGAGACACAATAACGGGTTAACCTCCCAAGACGAGTTTAATCCAAACTGGATAATGACAAGAGGAAAACAACCTCAGTCTTTTCAAAAATTTATGCAAATTCCAGCGGAAAGAAACCATGTTGTGAACGTTAAATCATCATCACCCCCTTCGTAGCGGGAAACCCTAAAATCCTCGCCCATTCCAAACCAAAATCACTTGAGTGGATAACTGAAGGGAAGAACGCCAAAACAAAAACCCAAAGGGCAACAAACCAAAACCAAAAACGAAAAAGGAAAGCAAACGGGAAAGCAAACAAATGGGAAAGCAAATCTAATCTACTATGTTACAAAGCAGGCTCTCAGAGAGAACCTAGGACTGGAAATAATGCTTGAGGAACTGTCCGTTGACGGGCAACGGGACATCCTCCCCTGTCAGTGTACGTAATCTAAATGCAATGTCTCCTAGGATTTCGGAAATTTGATACGGGCCCAGCCACAACTTATCGAACTTGTCATGATCTCCTTTCTTCTCGTGGGCCTTGTCCCAGTATAAAACCAAGTCAGAAATCCGGAAAGACTTGATTTTAGCTTGTTTATCAAACCATCTTTTCACTACCGCCTGGTGTTTTGCCAGATTCTCAAGAGCTTCATCTCTTTTCTCTTCTAGATGCATCAACTGAGACAATCTTGTTTGAACTTGATCCTCTCCTTCGAGATATTCTTGAATGAACTGGAGAGTTGGGATCCTTAGTTGTACTGGAAAAACTAGATCTTGTCCGTAGACCAAATGGTAGGGAGATGTCCCTAAGGAACTCTTCGTTCTAATCCTGTCTGCCCATAGAGCAAACCTCAGCTGCGTGTGCCAATCTTTTGGATTCTTGTCCAACAGCTTCTTGATAGCATTCAATAAATTCTTATTGGTGGACTCTGCTAGTCCATTCCCCTGTGGATAGTAATTAGAAGAAAATTTCAGTGTAATTCCATACTCGAATGCCCAATTTGAAAATTTCAGTGATGAGAAAGCTGGACCATTATCGCATACTATGGCGTGAGGGCACCCAAATCTTGTGACAATATTTTCCTCAAGGAACCTAATGACCACATCTATCATGCACTGCTTCAAAGCTTGAGCCTCTGTCCATTTGGTGCAGTAATCTGTAGCTGTCAAAATGTATCTGTGTTGGCCCGAAGACGGCGGGTTAATCATGCCAATAAAGTCCAGTCCCCATTTTGCAAAGGGCCTAACCTCAATCACTGGTTGCAAAGGCATAGCTAGGTGTTTCCCTTTATTCGCTGCTGTTTGACAGATGTGACAAGCCTTTACATGCTCATATGTATCTTTAAAGAGCATGGGCCAATAATATCCAGCCCTTAAAATCTGGTGAGTCGTGGCTAGACTACTCCCATGTCCAGTCCCAAACTTTTCATGGAAATGCTCCATCAACTGTTT
>VDFB02078305.1:0-13856 GCA_007258455.2 Sequoia sempervirens
AAAAAATCCAACACTCCCCCTTAATCTTGAGTCTTTCTGCTCTTCATCATTATTTGGAAACTTCCGGCACAATACTTCCGGAGCAACTTCCAGAGCAAAGTTTCAGGCGCAAAAGTTCCTGCTCTTCAACACTCTGCGAAACTTCCGGTGCATCGCCATAAAAGTTCCGGAGCACCGGTGAAAAGTTTCCAGTGCAAACCTGTTCTTCAACACTCTGCAAAACTTCCGGCGTATCGCCATAAAAGTTCCGGAGCACAAGTGAAAAATTTCCGGCGCAAACCTATTTGCCTTTGTTCTGCATTCTGGAACTGTCTGCTGAAGTTCCGGCGCACCTGCGCTTTTCTGTGTTTTCCAGAAACGAAGTTCTGGTGCATTCCTGCACACCCAGCCTATATCTTAGGCGCTCAAAAGGTTCTTTTGACAAAGCCTTTGTAAAAATATCTGAGAGCTGCTGCTTTGACCTGCAAAATGCCATTTTAATTTCATTATTCTCAACCAATTCTCTAATAAAATGATACCTGATTTCAATATGTTTGCTTCTTCCATGAAACACAGAATTTTTGGTCAAGGCTATTGATGAAACATTATCACAGAAAATTACTGTTCCATCCTCTTGTTCTTCTCTCAAATCTACTAAGATCCTTCTTAGCCACACAGTTTGGCATGCTGCTGCATTCGCTGCTATGTATTCTGCTTCGGCTGTGGATAAAGTAACAATCGGTTGTTTCTTGGAAGCCCATGAAACTGCTCCTGAACCCAAGTGAAAAACATACCCGAATGTGCTCTTTCTATCATCCACATTTTCTGCCCAATCACTGTCAGTGTACCCAACCAACTGAAACTCATTAGAGGCGGTATACATTATGCCATAGTTTTTTGTGCCATTGACATACCTGAGAATCCTTTTACCTGCTTGCCAGTGTGTGTCCTTAGGTTGCTCCATGAACCTAGAAATCAGGCTTACCACATACATTAAATCTGGTCTTGTAGCTGTCAAGTACATGAGGCTTCCAACCATGCTCTTATAGAGGGTTGGGTTAACATTATTGCTGCTGTCCTCTTTACTCAACTTCAGACCTGTAGTTGTTGGGGTTGGGGCTGCTTTGCTGTCCAACATCCTAAATCTTTTCAAGATTTGTTTGGCATAATTTGATTGTGAAATAAAGATGCCATTATCCAATTGTTGGACCTCTATGCCTAGAAAATATCTTAAGAGTCCTAAATCTGTCATTTCAAACTCTCTTTTCATGGCATCTTTAAAATTAGCAATGAGGAAATCATCATCCCCAGTAAATACTAAATTATCTACATACAAGACAACAATTAAAACCTTACCATTTGCTGCCTTGATGTAAAGAATGGGCTCACCATCGCTTTTGCTAAAGCCATTGCTCATCAAGTATGAGTCAATCCTGCTGTACCATGCCTGTGGAGCTTGTTTCAGCCCATAAAGAGCTTTCTTCAGCCTATATACCTTGTGTTCTTTACCTGGAACTTCATATCCAAATGGCTGCTCCACATATACCTCTTCTTTTAGGACTCCATTGAGAAAGGCGGACTTCACATCCATTTGATAAACCTTCCACATGTGCTGGGCTGCAATTGCAATGACTGCCCGCACGGTCTCCATCCTTGCAACAGGAGAAAAAGTCTCATCATAATCTCTCTCAAACTGCTGTTTGTACCCCTTGACAACTAATCTTGCCTTATGCCTTTCTATTCTTCCTTCGGCATTACATTTGGTCTTGTAGACCCATTTGACACCAATAACTGATTTCCCTTTGGGTAAATCAGTGAGCTCCCATGTCTTGTTTCTTTCTATTGCATCTATCTCCTCATCCATGGCTTCACACCATTTCTGTTCTTTTACAGCCTCCTCAAAATAAATAGGATCACTATGAGAAAATAATGCAAAATTTACACTCTCATTAAAAACTTCATCATACCTTTCACCTTGGTAGATCTCCCTTAGACTCTTAGTCTTTCTTGGCACTAGGGAGGCGAGAGTGGGGTCTGAGTTTCCGGAGCTGCTTGGCTGCTGGCCTGATGAAGAAGTCTGCTGCTGTAGGTTTCCGGAGCAACTTTCCTGTTGAAAGTTTCCAGAGCATCTTCCCTGCTGGAAGTTTTCGGAGTATCTTCCCTGCTGGAAGTTTCTAGAGCTCCTTCTCTGTTGAGAATTTTCGGAGCTACTGCTACTGTTTTCTGAACTATCAGCTTCCTATAGGTTTCCAGTGCATCTGCGCTCTAAAGCTTCTTCATCCTTAAGGGGGACAAAAATATCAGTATTGCTGTCAACTTTTCCATCCCACGACTCATTTTCTAGGAACTCCACGTCCCTACTGATGATTACCTTCTTGGTGACCGGATTATATAGCTGATAGGCTTTTGACTCTGTACAGTAGCCCAAGAAAATACACTTTTCACCCTTGTCATCCAATTTCTGCCTATTTTCTTTAGGCACGTGTGCATAGGCTACACACCCAAACACTTTCAAATGCTCAACTGACCATTTTTGTTTTGTCCATGCCTCTTGAGGGATTTTATCATGGACTGCCTTTGTTGGACTTCTATTTATCAGATAAATAGTTCTTGCTACAGCCTCTCCCCAATATTCAATAGGGAGTCCCTTTGCTTTCATCATGCTCCTTGCCATCTCCACAATGGTCCTATTTTTTCTTTCAGCCACTCCATTTTGCTGCGGAGTATAACTGGCTGTGAGCTCCTTCTTGATGCCATTTTTCCTGCAGAAATTTACAAATTGATTAGAGGTATACTCTCCTCCATGATCTGACCTTAGGACCTTAATAAAGTGTCCACTCTCCTTTTCAGCCTGGGCCTTAAATAACAAAAACTTGTCAAATGCTTCAGACTTATGCTGCAAAAAATAGACCCATTTCCTACGGCTGTAATCATCTATAAAGGTCATAAAAAAATTGCTTTTGCCAAAAGACAGATTTTGCATAGGGCCTACCAAGTCAGTATGCACCAACTCCAATGGTGCTCTAGCCCTTGTAGAGCTGTCTAAATTAAAAGGCTACCTATGTTGCTTGCCCAAAATGCAAGCTTCACATCTAACATTAGGCTCTACGATTTTTGGAAAACCATCTATCATATTTTTCTTGGACAAAAGACTCAAACCAGAGTAACCTAAGTGTCCATACCTGAGGTGCCATAGCTTGGAGATATCTTGAATGACTGCTTTGAAGGTTGATTGCTGCAGGCCTTTTGCCTGTGCTGAGATTTGCATCTTGAGAGGAAACATTCAGTTCTGTGTCATTTGAACCGCTGCCATAATTCTTTTGCTTCCATCTTTATCATAGATGATGCATTCCCCTTTCTCCATCAGCACTCTATACCCATTTTGGACCATCTGTCCAATGCTCAAGAGGTTATGTTTCAATCCTGGGGCATAGAAGACATCATATATTTGTCTTTCATCACCATGCTTGGTTTGTAGGCATACCATGCCTTTGCCCATGACCGGAACCATCTCATTGTTCCCCATTTTTATTTCAGACTTCATGCTACTATCAATGGAGGCAAACAAGTCTTTGTTACCACTCATGTGGTTGCTGCAGCCGCTGTCCAACTACCAAACTTCAGCGCTGCTCTATTTTGCAAGGTTACATGCAATGAATAGTTGTGACTGTCTTTCATTTCTAGCCACATTTGAGTCAACAACATGTGCATTCTGACTCCCTTGGTCACGTTGTTGCCTGCAATCACTTGCATAGTGACCATACCTTTGACAGTTGTAGCACTGCACATTTCTTTTATCCTTTTTCTGATAAGAACTGCTGTTCTTTTTCCCTCCTTGGGAGCTGGTCGCCCCCTCATGACTGCTTGCTTGGGCTGAGCTTTCATCACCATCATTTCCACGTCTAGAGTTTCCTCTACCACGTCTGGAGCCTTTTCTACCTCTCCCCCTTCCTCTTGCATTTGATTGAGCATTAAAAGCTTGCTCTTGGGAGGAGGTTGTAGACCTATTTAGGCACTGCTCATGGGTTTGTAGAGAACCCATCAGCTCATCAACTGACAAATTTGTGAGATCTTTTTCCTCTTCAATGGCAATCACTACCGGATCAAACTTTGTGGGAAGGCTTCTCAATATCTTCTCCACAATCTTCTATTCTTCCAAAGTTTCACCACTTATCCTCAGCTAGTTAATCAAAGTGGCTGCCCTTGTGTGAAAATCTATAATGGACTCGCTGTCCTTCATCTGCATGGTCTCAAACTCTCTCCGTTGCAACTGGAGTTTGACTGATCTAACTTTCTCAGATCCTTTGCAGGTGGTTTGAAGTGTTTCCCACACTTCTTTTGCATAACTACCTGCTGCTATTCGGGGAAAAATAGCTTCTGTCAAGGCTGCCTCAATCAGACTGAGGGCTTTTGCATCATTCTTCCATGTCTCCTTCAACTGGTTCTTTTGAGCATTGCTCAAAGCTGTAAATGCAGTTGGGTCAGTCACATCTGTGAACCCATTTGCAACAAGTTCCCATAAATCATTTGCAATAAAAATGGTTTTCATTTTCTTAGCCCAAACATCATAATTTCTACCATCAAAAATAGGTGGCTGCTACCAACTCCTATTGTCTCCTCCAACAATTTTGCTAAATGGGGGAAACTAAAAATACCCAGATAAGATCTAAGGCTTTCACAAATACCTAGAAACAAAGATTCTATTTCTGCATGCCTAGGACAAAGCTAAGGCTTTAAAAACTGACTGCCTAGTAAACCTATGGCTCTGATACCATGTCAAAAAACTTTTATGCCAGGCAAAGAATGAAAACATGCACAATGGAAGTGTATGTAAGGAAGGAGATAGACACACAAGGAGACATAAATATTTTCAATATTCTATTTACTTGAAAAAATATTACATACAAAAACTGTTTACTTATGAAAATATTCAGAGCAAATGCTCTATACATATATGATATAGAAGTTGTGCATTTTTTTCTAGTGCCATGATGCTTCTAATAACAAGCGCTCCATGTGGAATAGCTTCCAGCACATGGGCGCAAAGCTAACTTTCTTCTGGTGCAGCAGATACTACTGAACTTCACTATTCAGTTGCTCCTGAACATTCCTTTTGTTCTCTATGTTCTGTTGAGCATTCCCTCTTTCTGTCTCACCCAGAAAAAACTATCTGCTTACTTGCACAAAATATACATTCAACGCTACTTTTGGCTTTTTAGCCAATACACAAAAAATTGCCGCTCAAAATTTGAACTCACCTACCAATAATAAATTACTGCCAGAAAGCAATTACTGGACAACAAGAATGTTAGACACGGCAGGGGGGAAAAAGATATGAGTTGATTTCATTTGACAGTGCTTTTAATGCATCTATCCGTTGGCTGCTCAAGATTAATATTTCAACAAATAATGGGGTTGTCTAACAGACATGGCAAGAGGGACTCCTTTTACATTAGGGGAGGACGTGTGTTTGGAAAGAGCGGACAAAAAAAAGTAGGGGATGGGAGGTTCTATAAATGTTTTCTAGAGGTGGGATGCATGGATGCTTGTATTCCGTTCTAAGAAAATTCACCGTTAATAATTTATTGTAGGGTAAATTTGTCATGGCGGTGAACTTTCCATGAGGTGATTTTTTCATGGCAGTGGATTGTTGACGATGAATTTGCTTGAAGCCCTTGCATCCATTCTTGTGCCTTGGGAAGGACATTTTGGTCATGAGCTCTACCCAAGACTTTGTCTTGGGCACTGATCTATAGACATATTTTCCACCTAGTAAATTGTTTGTTAATTTAGAGGTCAAATTTGCTATAAGGGTTGTAAGAATTTGGTGTGTCTAAGAAGAGACATTTTTTTAGGTTTAACCACAACTCACTAATTATTTAAATATAATCGATGAAAAACTAAATTTAATTGAAAGTTTTTATGTTCTATTATATATAAATTAGTTACATCAAATTTCTTATTAATTAAAAAAAATTCTGTAATTTTTTTTATAAAACAAACATTACATTAAGTTATCATTTATTTAATCTAATTTTAAATTTATTTAAAGCTTAGTTTTTATTTTTATATTATATTCTATTAAAATATTTATAGATAAATTATAGATTTATTATATTTAGCTACATATTTGATACATAACATCACACTATAATTCATATTATAAAAGCATTTATATTGGTAGTCAGAAGGTATGTAGGGGAAATGAAAACTAGGAGATAATAAGTCTTGCTTCGTAAAATTAGAAAACATGATTATTATAATAACACCATTTTAGATGTATTAAGAAGTTACAAATTCATGATTCAAAGAATTTATTCATACTTAGAAAATAGAAATATATACTATCTATAACAACATTTTTTTTTGGGTGGTTAACAATTTTGTTGTGGTTTGTCTTTTTCTTTTGTGCTTTGCTTGTGCTAGGTTGTTGCCCATCTGTGTTTCGCTCTTTTTTTTTATGGTTGTGTTTCTCCAATGTGTGGTTCCTTGTAGCTATTCAATGGGTTGAGGTGTCTTTAAAATGAAAAGAATAATCAATTTGTATCAATAACCTAAAAACATAGCTTCTCTAAATTTAATGAATGAGTTTGAATGATAAGATTAACCATACCATCTAAAAATATTATTAAAATATCCACAAATTTAAATACAAATTTGCACAAGCTAAACTAAGATATTAATAAAAGTAAAAATATTAATATGTGTAATTTAATTCAAAATAGACTAGAATTTAAATATAAAATTTCTACTAGGCACAATACTCTTAAAAATAAAATATTAATATCAATATAATCTAATTATTTAATTTTAAAATATTTTAAATTTATAAAAGTGATAAATTAATAGATAAATGCTAGTATATGAAGACTAGCTCAAGGTCGCTGAATTAAAAATGCTAGTCTTTTACAAGACTAAGCTCAGGACGGCTGAACTAAACTCTTAAATTTTCTCGATAATAAGAAAAAATACGGATAGGTAAAAATAAAAGCTATCGAGGAAGGTTTGCTTGACAGCGTTTTCTGCAATGCAGCAAGGTAGTCAAAACATTAATCACCCTCGCCAAGCTCTGTTTCCTAAGCCAACACAAACGGCATTCTTTGTCCCCAGGTGCCTGGGCCATTTTCTCCAATTGTTCCTTATCGAGCTCGGAGCTTTCAGGTTATCAGCGCCAAATTGACGGTTCATCACCCAAATTCAGTCCAGTCATGTCCAGCTATACAATCTCGTTGTTTGGAGCGCCCTTCTGCAAGACTAACTTTTTCTTCTTTATAAACAAGAAACTAGTGTGTTATCTCCATTCCAATCTTCCCCATTTGGTACACCCTCTCGCCCTACTCCTCCTCCTCCTCGTCTTCCTCTCTGCTTTTACAATGTGTTCCCTGCAAGCCAATGCCACTGCCCAGGCCACCCCCAAAAGAACTCATTACAGAGGAGTAAGAAAAAGGTCTGAGGACCGATTCGCTGCCGAAATTAGAGACCCTTCCAAGAGGCGTCGCGTATGGCTGGGCACTTTCAGTTCTGAGATTGAGGCGGTCCATGCATATGACCGGGCTGCCAGAGCCATAAGAGGCTGCAACGCCAGAACCAATTTCCCACTTTCGGCTTACCAACATCCTACACCCGTCACCAGGAGCGCCGCTTACCAAAATCCTGAACCCGTCCTTATCCGAGAGAAGCTTAAAGAGTTGGCACAACAACGCCATTTTCCCTCATGGATAAACTCCAATATGTTTGCCAAAGCTGCCTGTCGGCCATGGACCCATGCCTTTCTCAACAAATCCTTCAATGTGGGCACTTCTTCGTCTTCTTTCTTGGAGGTCCTGTTTCCACCGGAGCTTCAGAGGCAGCAGCAATTGGCTGCACTGAAGATGCCAAATCGACCCAGATGCAACGAGAATGAAGGTGATGGAGTAGCAGAAATCCATAAGGGCCATAAAGAGAGCTGCAGCTCATGCAACAATAGCGATCCACCTTCCTCGGGAGTCACGGAAAGCACAAAGGCAGTTTTAGATTTTAACTTTCCTCTGCCGGTTGAAGGGGATGAATGTGGTCATCTGTATTCAGATGAGAATACTATCAAAACGCTGTGGCTGCTCAAATGATTGAATCTTTGCATGCAATCTTTTTATTTTTATATATCCTAAAACATTACGAAAGCCAATCTTCATAAAAATAAACATTATCAGAAAGTTGCTATACTTATACTTTAATACATTGTTCCAATGACAAATCTTGGCCGTGTTATGAAGAAATCTGTTCAGGCCGATGCAAATCTCAAGATGCAAATGGACTCCAATTAGGAACAAATTGCATATCTAGCAATGAATCAAGAAATTTTTGATGAATTCATTGTTAGCATTAAATTTTTGTCCACATTGAAAGATGCGTTACGTAACGGTTAGATATCTGATAAACAAATCTGGTATTAATCTCACATGCCCATATACAGCTAGATTTCAAAATATAATTTTGAATACAGAGCATGTGTAATGATCAATCTTTTATACAGACTGTTCTATCAATATTGTATACATTAATTCAATTTATGATATATGGTTTGCCTATGCGAACTTTAGCTCATTTTATGAAGGCTTGTCTGGTGAGGGAGACTTAAATCACATGTAATCGAATAGATTGTACTGTGACCAGCACTTACCGACAAGCTTTGAAAACGAGGATGATTTATTTTTAAGAAGAGTTGTTGGCTTATCAATAGTATTCCTAAGAATAAACCACCTATCAAGAGTATTATGACAGGCCATTACAAGCTGAAAAAAAAAATTAAACTCCAAAATATTGAACATAACATTTGAGGGAACTAGAATCGAATCATTGTCAATAATAATGAGTACCCTACGGGCAACTAGTTTTTGGAGGATGGTATCTGTTGCAGAGTCAATTGGCAGTTGCCTCATCCAGAACCATAATGTGGTTGTGCTGTTGGAAAATTAAATGCTCCTGAGCCTCTTCCTGTTGGAACCTACCTATCAAGGGCATTCGATGCCTACAGCTGAAAGATTGTTTTGAGGATTGCCTTCCCCACTTGTTCCTGATGTGCACCTGAAGACTGCAGAAGGAATTAATGAAGTTAGGAATTTTTGAATTCCAATTCAATGCTAGTAGGTGATTTCGAATTCGAGAGGGAATGAGTTGAAAGACAAAAGGAATGAAGGCAGATTATTCTGTCAAGTTAGTTGGAGGAATTCTTGAGCAGCAACAGACTATGTAGAGGAATGTTTTTGTTCTTTGTGTGATTCAGAGAAATTTCTGAGCAGCAGTAGTTGCATGTGTATTTTGCATGTGAGCAGTGATTGCTCCTAAAGAACTCTATGTAGCTCCTACCCGTGAGCTCCTAGTAACTCTTGAAGTTGTCTGTTTTTGGTTGAGCAGTTGATTGCTCCCAGCAGATAGTAATTCGTAGCTTAGAATTAGCCTTCAGAAGTTTATTTCTCATTTCAACTCTATTTAGCATTTTGTTTATTTTGCATTTGTGTATTTCCAATTTGGCTGGAAAGCAGAGAAACAACTCTATGTCTTTCGGTTTGTTTAAAAATTAGACATGGTATCAGAGCCATAGGCCCCATTTCCTTGTGAGTTAGGGCATTTTTTTCTAGGTATTGAGTTTTTTTTGTGTAGGAGACATGACTGGAGATGAATGAAATGGTTGGAGATGAAGGAAAGAGCTGGTAGCAGCCACCGTTCTTTAATGGACGGAACTATGATGTTTGGGCAAAGAAGATGAAGACTATTATGGTCACCAATGATTTGTGGGAGTTTTTGGTCAATGGTTGGGTATGTGCAGGATCATCATGGAAAAAATAGGCCCTTAAGTGGCAAAAAATTCAGAAAAATCAGAGTTAGGCAACTTGACATAAAAAATTGTTTAAGTTATCTATATTATTTCAAAAATATGTAAGAATAGAATCTGTAGCAAATTGAATGTAGTTTCTAAAATACTATGTTTATTTTTTTTTAAAATCTTTCATAAAAATTTTAAATTTCAATGTAGTAGTACTTAAATTTTAGGGAAAAAATAAGAAGTAGGTGTCTATCTAACCACCCTAACAACAATAAAATAAATGTCTGAGCACCTTAACTTGGTCAAAACTACATGAAATTCAATTATTCTTTTTCTAATCCTATAGCATGTGAAGCATAAAATGTAACACATATTTTAGATTCAAAAAATGAGATACCGTTTGAAAGCTATAGATGGTTTTCAATCAGCCTATCAATAATGGCTTTAGTCATGATTCAAATAGAAAATAAATAATAATTATTTATTAAATTCAAGGTAAAACATACTTTATATTGGTGGAAAGTTGAGAAACTCCTTTAAAAACCCTTTTCATTTCATCAATTTTGGGTTAAAAAAAGTCGTCAGCCACATACCCTATGCATACCCATCTTATCGCCACTTTTTGGCCCATCATGATCCTACTCATACCCGGTTTCAATAATGTAACTAACCCAGCAGCATATGTTGTGCTCACAAACAACTAGAAGACCTAGTTGAAGGAATTAATGAGGAAATATGCTAAGGCATTGAGTTTGATAGAAAAAACCTTAGCAGAGGCAATTTTTCCTGGAATAGCAACAACTAACTATGGAAAGGAAGTTTGGGAAATCCTCTAGATGAACTAAAAAGGGACTGACAAGGTCAGATTGGTGAAGCTCCAAATGATTCAAAGAGAGTTTGAGACTCCTAAAATGAAGGACAGTGAGTCCATCTCAATTTTTCACACAAGACTCTCTAATTTGATAAACTAGTTGAGAGCGAATGCTGAGGTCATTGATGATCAAAGGATTGTAGAGAAAATCCTCAAGAGATTACCAACGAAGTTTGATACAGTGGTGATTGTCATTGAAGAGGAAAAGTATGTCACAACATTGTCTGTTGATGAGCTGATGGGTTCTCTGCAAACCCATGAGTAGCACCTAAATAGGTCTACAAGTTCCTCTCAAGAGCAATCTTTTAAAGCTCAGTCGAATTCAAGAGGAAGGGGAGAGGTAGAAATAGCTCCAGACATGTTAGAGGGAGATCTGGATGTGATAATGTTGGAGAAAAAAGCTCAATGTAAGAAAACTGCCAAGAGGGAGCGAGCAACTCTTAGACCAACTCTTGAAGAGGCAAGAAGAACAACAGTTTTAATCTGAACAATGATAAGAGCAATGTTGAATGCTACTACTGTCATAAGTTTGGGTATGATGCGAGTGAATGTTGGACAAAGTAGCGTGATCAGTCCAAACAATGTGCAAATGTGGCTGATTCAAATGTGGGTAAAGGAAACTAGTCCACAGCCTTCATCATGTGTAACAATGGTGAAGAAGGCAACTTGAAGTCTGGTATTTGGACAGTGGTTGCAGCAACCACATGAGTGGTAATGAAAGTATTTTTTCTTTTATTGAAAAAAATATAAGTCTAAACTTAGAATGGGGAACAATTGAGTAGTTCCTATTGTTGGAAGAGGATCTATTATGATCTGCACTAGGCAAGGTGAGAAGAAGGAGATATAGAATGTATTTCTTGCTCCTAGGTTAAAGCATAACCTCATGAGTGTTGGTCAGTTGATAGAAACTGTTGATGGAGAAGTGTCAATGCATCATTTATGACAAGAATGAGAGGACAAAAGTATTTGTTGCAGTCCAAATGACAAAGAGCTAGATGTTTCTATTGAAGATTGAGACGTGTTTCTCATCTCAGTCCGTTGTTGCACCTCTCATGAATGAAAAATGTACATCAATACATCATGTAGCGCTCAGGAGCACCATTCAAGACCCCTCCAAGCTATGGCATCTTAGCTATGGACATTTAGGCTATGCTAGTTTGAGTCTTTTGTCCAAGAACAAAATAATTGATGGTTTTCCAAAAATAGTAGAGCCTATTATTAGATGTGAGGCTTGCATTTTGAGCAAGCAACATAGGCAGCCCTTTCAATCGGGCAACTCTACAAGGGAAAGAGCAACATTAGAGCTGGTGCATACAGATTTGGTAGGCCCTATGCAAATCATATCTATTGGTAAAAGCATATTTTTTATGACCTTCATTGATGATTACAGCCATAAGACATGGGTCTATTTTTTTCAGCATAAGTCTAAAGCATTTGATAAGTTTATTCTCTTTAAGGCCCATGCTGAAAAAGAGAGTGGACACATGATCAAGGTTATAAGGTTAGATTGAGGAAGAGAGTATACCTCTAATTTGTTTGTGAATTATTGCAAGAAAAATGGCATCAAAAAGGAACTTACAACCAGTTATACTCCACAGGAAAATGGGGCGGATGAGAGGAAGAATAGGACCATCGTGGAGATGGCAAGGAGTATGATAAAAGCAAAGGGACTCCCTATTGAATATTGGGGAGAGGCTGCAGCGACAACTATTTATTTGATTAATAGAAGTCCAACAAAGGCGGTCTGTGACAAGATACCTCAAGAGGAATGGACAAGATGCAAGTGGACAGTTGAACACTTGAGAGTGTTTGGGTGTGTAGCATATGCACACGTGCTTAAAGAAAAGAGGCTGAAATTTGATGACAAGGGTGAAAAATGCATTTTCACGGGCTATAGTGAAGAGTCTAAAGCCTGTCGGCTATACAATCATGTCACAAAGAAAATTGTCATCAGCATAGATGTGGAGTTCTTAGAAGAAGAATAATGGGATGGTTTGATAGCTCCTAACAGCTTCCGATTGCTCCCAACAGCTCCTGAAGAAGAAGAAATAGTTCAGTAAGATGAGTCTACAGATGCTCCTCAAAGTGTCGGTCAAGCTCCTAAAGAGTTCTTGAGAGCTCCTGACGGCTCCTAATAACTCCTGAAGTCAGAAGATAGTTAGCAAGATAGTGAGGTAGACTGTAATAATTAGCTAGAAGATTGGCTCTTGAAGCTACCGGTCGAGCTCCTAAAAGCTCCCAATAGCTCCTGAAAGCTCCTGAAGTGAGTAGACATAAAGGAAAGTAGCTAGGGACAGCCAAAAGTTTGGCTCCCAAAAGTTCTAGAAGATCGGCTCCTGAAGAGCCCTTGAGAGCTCATGAAAGCTTCAAAAAAGATCCTAAAATCACCGGTAGAGCTCTTGAGAGCTCCCAACATCTCCAGAACCTACTTGCTCACCACAACGATAGTAGTAGTGAAAGGTCATAACCACCTCTAACCTCCCTAATGCTAAAGAAGACCAAGAGTCTAAGGGAGATCTACCAGAATGAAAGGTATGATGAAGATTTTGATGAGAGTGTGAATTTTGCATTATTTTCTCATAGTGATCCAATTTTTTTTTAGGATGTTGTGAAAGAGGAGAAATGGTGTGAGGCCATGGATGAAGAGACGGATGCTATAGAGAGGAATAACACATGGGAGTTAACAATTTTTCCTCCCAACATGCAAGTTATTGGGGTGAAATGGGTCTATAAGACCAAGTGCAATGTCGAAGGAAGGATAGAGCAACACAAGGCAAGATTAGTTGTCAAAGGGTACAAACAATAGTTTGGGAGAGATTACAATGAGACATTTTCCCTTGTTGCAAGGATGGAAACTGTGCTGGCAGTTATAACAATTGCATCCCAACACATGTGGAAGGAATTTCAAATGGATGTAAAGTCCACCTTCCTTAATGGATTGTTGAATGAAGAGGTTTATGTGGAGCATCCATTCAAATATGAAGTTCTAGGCCAAGAACACAAGGTGTATAGGATGAAGAAAGCTCTTTATGGGCTAAAGAAAGCTCCACGGGCATGGTACAATAGGAATAACTCATATTTGATGAGCAATGGCTTTAGTAAAAGTGATGGTAAGCCCACTTCTTACATCAAGGCAACAAATGGTAAGGTTTTGATTGTTGTCTTGTGTGTCTATGATTTAGTTTTTACTGGGGATGATGATTT
>VDFB02078306.1:0-102822 GCA_007258455.2 Sequoia sempervirens
TATTTTTTGGATGTGTTGTATAGTACTTAGATGTGCTAAAATATCTGTTGTATGCATTGTAAAAACTCTCGATCACACTAAAAAAAAACATGTTAGAAACCTGCAAGCACACTTTTTAGAAAAAGATGTTAAAAAAGGGGGTTTTCGGGCCCCACAGTGGGAACCAATTTAATGTGTGAGTAAAATATGTGTAAATGAATAAAAAACACACCTAATAAGACATTATATCATGAGATTTAAACAACATTTAATCTAATTAAAGCAAGAAATCTGTTAAAAGTGTCGTATAGTTCCCTATCTCCAAAGATTTATTGAATCATTGTGGCTCTCAGACTGTGTAAGCATTGTGACGGTTAAAATGACAATCTATAGAATGAGATATGTTAAATGCAGGAATCTAATCCTATGTAATGATTGCTAAATGATATGATTATGATACTATAGCTAATAATGACATGAAAATGATAAAACAAACTACTGTAAACTAAGTTGTAGCTAAATGGAAAGCCATGATTATGATTGATATATGATTGAATGATTAATATTTGCTATTTATTCAAATTCTTAATTTCTCTAATGCTTAATTGCTCTAATGCTATTTCTGCAGAGTAAGATTCCACAAGGTTGGGATCCATTTCCTGTGGAAAGAAGTTGTATTTATAGATTCCCGACAGTATATTTGTGATGTGATAGCAAGTAAGGGTTTGGATTTATTTGAAGTATTGAATGGTGAAAGATGAAGAAACCTAAGAAGATTATGGAGATTTTTCCCCCCCACAAAAAAAATAGCCAAAGGATAGGAATGATCAATGGAAGAAGATGAAGAAGTTTTCCTGTAATTTGTCTCAAATTTGTCTCCAAATTTTTCTGTGAAGGCTAAGTTGAATTAATTAGATATAAAATATCTAATTTTGTTGGTGCATATGATGAGTGAAAAGAGGAAATAGCTGTAGAAATATGCTTTAATTGAATTATTGGATTTATTGAAACTAGCAAAAGAGGATATTTAATTTAGTAAAATAAACTAGAGAAATTTGTTTATTAAATAAACATGGAAGAAATATGGTAATTAAATAAAACAAAGTATGAAATTATTTATTTAATTAAAATATAATGATGTGATTAAGATTGAATAAATATATAATTATAAAAGAATTAAATGTGAGCTATATAAATAAATATTTCTATTTATTTATAAGTAGATGAAAATAGAAGGGTTAATTAATCAAATAAATTGTATTTAATTAATTAGATTATCCAGACCATTTTTAGGTGTATACAGTTGGAAAAGGGAAATAAAATGTTTTAATTTTATCCTCTATATTATTTTACTTTTCTGAGTTTTTTATGTGCAAATTTTGAAACCTTATTTTTAGGATGTAGCTCCAAATTGGAGAAGTGAAAGGTGAATACTAGTGAGGAAGAGTTTGGAGGAGCCGAAACCAATAGCGGCGGGAAAGCTATGGATTTGCAAAGGGATTAAATGGGTTGAGCCCCTATAGGAGGCCGCTTCCCTTCCAAAAGGACTACAGTTAAGGAAGGGGAAAACAGTATAAGTATATGAAAGTAGGAGTATTCTATTTATATAGTGTTTGTAAGTTGTACAATATCACTGAGACATTGAATGGAACCAATAAGATTTTTATTTTCCAATGAGGCTTAATGAAGCAAATTTTCAGAGTGGTTTTTCTCTACTCATAAATACTGTATTGTGGCTCCTCTTGATTTGTAATATGTTTGTGTTTGTGTCTGATCAATTATATTTGTTCAAGCATTTTAGTCTTCATTTCATGGTGCTTCTTCAACATTTGAATATCTATGATACTTGAAGTTTATGTGCATAATTTTTTTGGGATTAATTAAGTTAGATTTGATTTGTAATGACTAAATATATGACTAAATTATTCACTAAATATATGACTAAATAAATGAAAAACATGACTAAATACATGACCAATTTACAACAATCAATGACTAAATTAATGACTAAATAAATGACTAGTTACCAACAATCAATGACTAAATTAATGACTAAATCAATGACTAAATCAATGACCAAATCAATGACTAAATCAATGACTAGATAAATGACAAATAGTTTAGCCATAAATTTGGTCGCATTATAAATGATTGGCAATAAACTACTAATGGGCACGTGACCAAAATTAGTTATTTATATGCAATTTTTAGTAGTTTATTTAGTCATATATTGTTGTTTTTGTACTAGTGTATCATTGTGAAGGGTTTAGGACATCTATCTTTTTGTTGTTCTTGCATGGGTTCTACTTGTGTAGTTGGTTTCAATGTTTTCAAAGGGTTCTCTTTACCTTTCTCAATGTTCAAACAACTGTATGGTTTAGGATCAGATTTGATTGTATAAACTTTGTTGTTGTAGACATATTTCATGATATGATGAAGGGTAGAGGGTACAACTTGCATGTCATGAATGCATGGTATACCTAAAAGAAGATTGTATGAAAGATCATCAAGCATAACGTGGATTGGGGTTTGTAATGTAAATTTCTCAACTTTAATAGGTAATGTGATCACCCCAAGTGGTTGTTTTCCCATGTTATTAAAGCCACTAAAAGATAAAGACGTGATTTGAATTTTTGATTTATTGATACCAAGCTTATCCAAAAGGTTTGCACTACACACATTTAAGGTTGAGCCATTGTCCACAAGGGTTCATTTTATCCCTGTGCTATTGTATTGAGCTATGATCATGAAAGCATCATATTTTTTTTGTACTTGCAAAGGAGGGAGCTCACTTTGGTGGGAAAGAATGTCAACATTTATTCCATGGATCATTGCTACTATGTTGTTCGGGTTTGCACTAGAGGGAACCACAACTTTTTGCAAGGATATATTTGAAGAATAGTGTGATAATTAGGTGAATTTTGAATCAAGTCCCAGAGGGATATCTTTGTAGGAGTATTCTTAATTTGTTCAACAAGACCATACTCTTTTCCACTTTGTGAAGGCAAACAAGGGGCACTAGGCAAGATAGGATTAGGCAATGGGAGGGATGTTGAAGGTGTTTGTCTTAGTTGTGGATTGTTCCTAGTGTTGTATGTATGAGGAATGGTATTGTAACTTGGTTGTGGAGAAACATTATTCTTAGGTGGTTCAAGGATAAGGACAGGTTTGTTTTGAACTTATGGTTTTTCAGAGGGTTAATAAATGATAAGTTTATGCTCGAGAGAGTACTTCAAGGGATATCTAATGTGCATAACCTTAAAAGACTTGTCATGATATCTTAGTGAAGGGGAGTCTAATGTAACTTCATCATCTTCATCTAAAGAATTATTATTTTCAATGTTCTCATTTGCTTGCACCATCATATATTCCCTAGTAGGATATTTTTTAGGAGAACTACAAACCAAAATTTCTTGAAATTGAAGGATTGGATTTTCCAAAATGACTTCATCACAAGTAAGGGAATGATCAATGGATTTCTTTTGTTCAATAATGTTTTCTCTAGAGGGAGAGAGGAAAAGTGGATTATTTTGACTCTCATAGCTTTAATCTTCTAATACTACAATATCTTCTTCACAACTAGGACAAATATTAGGAGAAGGATAGATGTGATCATCCTAATTACCATTGATTTCATTCTTGTTTTTTAGGGTCTCATTCTCTTGTTCCATTACTTCTACCCTAGTAGGAGAGCTTTTAGGAGAGAGGGAAAAAAATTTCATTACTCTCCATTATTATGTTGTGTAAAGTAACTTCATCACTAATAGGGTCCAAGCATCAAGAGAAGAACTACTATGGTTTTCATGATTACGAATAGTTAAATGATTTTGTTCAAACAGGTCTTTCCAAATGTTAGGGACATTAGGAAGGAGAGAGATAAGGTTATCACTTTCAATCCACATGCCCTCCTAACAAATGTGGTTTTCACAGTTGTTCATGATTGTATCCTCTTTTACTAAAGCCTTCTTATAATTAGGGGAGGTGTTGAGAGATGGATTTGGGGTAAGCAGAGTGGTAAAAATGATCTCATATTTTTGCATCATACCATCTTTCCATGAGGGAGGAGGAGAGAGACAATCAAGGCTCTCATGATCCACAATGATTGTGTCTTCTTTCACCAAGATACCTTCGTCTCTAGTAAGAGAGGCATCGGGAGAAGAACAATTATGGTTTTCATGATTATCTATGCTTGTATCTTCTTTTATTATATCATCCTCACCAATAGGAAATGTAATATTAAGGAATATGTCAAAAAAAAATTCATTTTTCTCTAAGATTTTCTCATGACTATGAAAGATAGCAAAAGGATTTCCAACATGTTTCTTAATGACCTAATTGTTCTACTCTAGATTGAACGCATAAGAGGGGATGTTGTACTTATCTAATCCATTTTTAACAATAGCAAAGCCACATCTCTTCAAAGAAAACATGTTATGACAGAAAATTAAATAAGGTGCAATTCTATAACCTAAAATGAAATGTTCAAATTTGAAACAAGGTAATTTGTTGATTAAACTATGCAACAACCTGAAAGATGAAATGTTGTAAATGAAAATTTGGAATTGAGCAATGAATGACATGAAGCACTTTAAGCTACATTTAGTTAAATGTATGAAATAGAAAGTCAACCAACTAAAACAAAGAACCAATGGCAGCAAATAGAAGCACAAAAAATTAGTTTCAAACCCTAAAAAATAACAAAGTTAAAGTCAACAAGGACTAAGACATTGGTAAGGGCATATTGGTCCTATTGGTGAGATTTTGAATTTCAAAAAAGTGAAATAGAAAACATCCAAAAGAGACAAGATTCTAAGATAGAAACCTTGAGAGGGACTAAGACGATAGGAAGGGAATTTTTTTCCTAGTGGAGGTTTTTGTTAGAAAAGAAAAACTTCTGAGTTGCTTACAGTGTTCCCAAGTTGCCTACCTAGGGACCTGATGTTGAGAAATAGAAAAGTGTGCAAATGAATACAAGAAAAAGTGATTAATGGAAATCAGTTGAATGCAAATTTGAATGCAATTTTTACAATTTTGAATGCAATAAAAATGTTTCTAAATGCAATTAGGATGATTGACAATGCACTTTTTAGTTTTTAATTGAGATAAAATGATGCAAGAAAGAAAAAATACAACCTATATGCACTTTCACTAATGAAATATTTAATGCAAGAATGAATGAAACCTAGATCTAGGAATTTAATGAACTCCAAATTAAAAAATGAATGCTCTAAAATGTTAGGTTAACCAAAATGAACTGGGAAGAAAATAGGAGTGGGGGAGTACCCACCATAGTTTCCTTCGACCACTCAATAATTTTCTAGGAATCCAAATTGGATTGACTATAAACCTCAAAGGTGAGTCAATTCTCAACAAGGAGGACCTAGGAGGGGGTTCTTTAAGCTTTGAAGGGTTCACCACAAAGAAAAAGATTGGACAAGACAACTTAACATTCAACTCACAAAACCTAGTAATGCAAGCTAAGTGATGGATGTAAATGATGAAATTAAGCAACAGGAAGTTATGATGTGTGTACCTAGGAAGCCTAGAAATGTGATGAGGATTCCAAAAATGTAAAAATGCTATCAAAATGTGCTATGGAGGACTAAGATGCCCTTACTATTGTCTTAGTCTCATTGTTATTTTTTGGGGTAGATGCAGAATCTTTGGATGCTAGAACAATATTCGAAAGAATCTCTAAAAAAAACCTTCGAGAGGACTAAGATTCCCAATTTTGTGACTTAGTCCCATCTAGAATTTCTAAAATCTTTGAATGTGGTCTCAAGGCTCAAGGTTTATAGCTTCTTCTTCTCAGATCTTAGGTCTTGAAACTTCTAGATCTGTCTTGTAAGTGAGTTTTCGTGAAGATGACAACTTAGCAATGTAACTTTGGAACTTTGCAACTTTTCACTTCAAATGATCTTCAAGTCTTAAACCTAAATCTGCAATCACAAACACACAAGAGAGGAAAAACTTGATTGTTAGAAAATGGAGGTTTTCCTTGTTCAAACCCCTTGTTGGTAATTAAACCTTGAAATGAAATGAAATAAATAAGGGAAATGAGGAATGAACAAAGTGTTATGTTGCAACTCACCAAACCGTTGTGAAATTTGAAAACTTGTGTGAGATGGCTAGCTTGAATATAGATCTTGAATCAAAGGAATTTTTGATAGATATTGACTTGAATTGCTTGCTTGAATCAAACCCTACATCGTAAATGTTAGCTCAAAAACACACATGATGCAAGAATATATTTGATATGATGCTTGAATCTTGATGATGACTCCAAATGGTTGATGAACTACTCTTGAATGCTCTTGATCTCATAAAATTTCCTTATGAGTGAACACTTGAATTCTTGTTAGATTGCTAGGTGAAAATATGAGAGAAGGAACATTGTATTTATACTTATCTATGCTTAATATCCTAAAATTACACCATAACAAGCTGACATATGAAATCCTTAATTAAAAGAGGATAAATACCACCAATATTTGAAATTAAATTATGAAAATAACTTAAGGGGGACTAAGATGCCCTAGGTGGCATCTTAGTCCTGAACCAAAAATTAGGGACACAACCAAAATCATTAAAATGTCATTTACCCTTTGAAGTATGTTAGGATTAGCCATAAAAAATGTAATTTTTTAGGCTTGTCGATGCAAAATAGGACCAATTAAGACATAAATAGGGATAAATAAAAAAAGGTGGACCTAAACAAGTGTGAAAATGGAAGGGTGTGCATTTTTCTAGACTACATCTGTAAGCACCAATTCCACTCTACCGTCACCACCATCCCACATGAAGTCACTCAAATACTGCAACAACAAGATTCATATCAAGATACATTAATCCATAAAATTGACCAAGTCCATCAGTCTGTCACCACTGAATCCCAACATATTCAATTTGTGTCTTCTGCACACCCACTTGAAAAAATTCTCAATTTCCCTTCCAGTAGTACCAATTTTTAAAATCTACAGATCGCTACTAAAGGTTTTCTTGATCCTAGAATGAAGGATCTTGAAGCCTCAAAAGAATAGGATCCTGTGTTGGGACAATAAAAAATAAATAAGATCAAGCACCAAGGGAAAGCAAAGGTCCATATGACTAATGGAAATCCATGACACTTTAATAGTTCTTCTAGTTCTTCTAGACCATCTAGTCTATTCCCTAATTTGCAAAATTTTCATGCTAAAATACTCCTATGGTTAAACTTTGATCATTTTGATGTAATTGAAAACCTAAAAAGTATAGAAGCCCTTAGAGAATGGGTACATAATTATATCAGCACTAGTTCTAGTTTCCAAACTAGGAATGTTATCCTACAAGCTCTCAATGTTATAACTAGTCTAGCTAGATTAACTTGGGAGAGTCTTTATGCTCAATATAGAGATGATCTCCTCAATAGTGGCCTTGATGAAATTTGTAATCAATTGATCATCATGTTTGTTGGTTGCATGGATTCTATAGAAAGGATGTGCTATAATAGATTCATTACCAATAGATGCGAAATTGGTCACATTAATGAATATTTTTCTGAGAAATATTTTAACTTCTATTTCAGTGGCCATAAACAAGATTTTGATGTCATGTAATACAAATTTTTGAAAATATTTCCTCAAGTTAAAGATTATTAGCTAAATAAGGTTATGGAAGCCCTAGTTTTCTCTAGATGAGAGTTTAAATAAATCTCCTTTCCCTAGCTATGCAATCATATCACAAAGATTAATGAGGATGCTTGCCATACTTACTCAATTAGGGAAATTTATAAGAAGATTAAATCACTCTTGTTAGCCTATATGTGCAAATAACTCAATTCTAACTTTGGCTGCAAGAACTACAAACCAGGAAAAAAGAAGTTTAAGAAAAAGCATAAATGATTTGAATGTAATTTGTAGACACCAAAGAAACATTTCCCTAAAGAAAAAAAAAATCAACAAAAATACAAAAAAGGGATTCTCTAGACAAAAAGGGTTTCATAAGAAAGGGAAAATTTGGAAACATACATGTTACATCTACAAGGGTGAATATTATGCCAATAAATTCCTTGAATGAGAAAGAAAGAAAGGAAAGGCTAAAGTCTGAGCAGTTAAAGAATTAGGAATAAGCATTGAATCATACTATGAGTTCATTGATGACTATCCTAGTCACAATGATGGAATTCCTTTCTCAGATACTGGGGATGATAAAGTGTCTAAACAGTCTAAGGCATAAAAAACATAACTAGAATATAGTTATGATAGTTCACACTACTCAGATGCTTCCTCAGAAGTATCCTTTCTTTGTAGAATGATGAAAATTCAGCCCTACTTTAGAAATTATTCCTAGAAATTATTTGAAGTTCAAAAGGATATAGATAAATTAGAGAAAGAACAAAAATCCATGATGATGATGTAGCGAACTTGGAAAAAGAAACATCAATAGTTTCATAGCTTATATCTTGTTAAAAGAGAAATGTAACATTAAGTAGACAAACCTCCACTCTTGCTTGTAAGAAACCAACACCAAAGACAACTCACACTAGCCACATAACCTCCTCCCAAGGTTATTCCTATGATTGGAACCTTAGCACGCAAAACCTCATGACATCAAAGACTTGAGCTCTTAGAAAAAGTAATAGGTGAAGCTTGCTCTAAGATTGATGAGCTTCAAGTAGAAGAAGAAATGCACCAAATGCATGAGGCTAAAAGAAAAACAAGAAATTTGTTCCATTTCATTTCTCAAATGAAACTTGAACTAGATCCTCTAGAAGGGTATATGATACACACTGTCCTAGTGTGTTCTAACCTAGAAGAAATTCTTTGGGAACCACTTTTCCATTCACATTCTATGTATAATCTACTAGTGCAACATGATCTAGAAAATGAAGGTATTCATAAAATGATGAAATCTACTAGTTGTCGAGGTATCAACCTCCAAATTTATTTCAAAGCAATCAAACCCTATACTTTGCATTTTCTTGTTGATACTGGAGCTGATTTGAATATTGCAAGATATAAGTGCTTTCAAATTGATCAATGGTAGGATGCATAAATGAAAATATATTTTGGTAAAGGAGATCATTTTTCCCATATGATATGTTTTTCTCCTCTTCATTTTCCTAATGGATCCAATGAAAATGTTTAAAATTTATTCAATATGAAATTGATGGTTATGACGAGATTATAGGAAGTGCCACATTGAAAAAATAGGAACCAATTATTGTGTCTATAGATCATTTTGAAATCAAAGGATTTCGTGTTCTCAAACTCACTGCTGAGAATTTTTTACATATCCAAATGGATTCTAGAGGTTCCTCCAAAAAAGGATAATAAAGTATGGTTTGCAAAGAAAAAGTCTCAACTCTCAAGCCAACTAGAAGATATCAAGAAAGAATTTACAGATAATATAATGTATAAAGACTTGACAAAACTATCATGCAAATTTTCTTGCAGGCTACCCCTTAGAAAGGCTGCACAAGGTATTGAAATGCAACCAAAGGTATGTGCAAATTATTTTCTTCTTAGCAAATAGGAAAGTGAAATTTGTTAGAAACAAATTATAGATCTGTTAGCCAAAAGTCTCATTTCTCCTTCTTCATTCTCCTTTTGTTGTCATGCAATGTATGTACCAAAGAAACATGAACATGGTAATGAGCTACCTGAAAAATGCCTGGTTGTCAACTATAAGCCCCTCAATGTCTTTCTTGAGGATAATCAATGCCCTCTACCATCCAAAGATCATATCTAGTAGTCTATACAAGGCTCCAATATTTACTCCAAATTTGATCTTACAAAAGGTTTTTAGAAAATTTCCATCCATCCAGACGACCACTATAAAAGAGCATTTTTAGTTCCCCAAGGGTTATATAAGTGGAATGTTTTACTATTTGGCATAAGGACTTCCCCCTCCATTTTTCAAAAAATAATGGATTTTGTGTTTCGGCCATACTCCAAGTTTAACATTCCTTACATTGATGACATCCTTATTTTTAGTCAATGTCCTCATAGTTATTTGGATCATCTTAACCACATTTTGGCCATATGTCTTGATCATGGTTTTCCTTTGAATCCTGATAAGTGTCAATTTGCTTGTGAAGATATTAGAGGAATCCACTTATTAAAAACAAACACATCTTTCTATAGACATGTGATAAAGGGATGGCATGAACAAGAAAGAAGAACAATCATGTAAAGGACTCAAGGCACAATCTTGATGGCTTTACATCCAAAAGCCACTATGGAGATCTCCTTTTGATCATGAGAGGATTATCTTGTATGCACATTATCGTAAGAGTGTTTACGGATTTAGACATGAGTTGGTCTCTCATTCATAATTTTTATAAAGTAAAGTATGATAAAACTTATGAGTGACAAACCTACTCATTAGTCATCTGGATTAATGTCCCCACCTACACATCAAGGACATGTGTAGTCATTATGATGTTCTAGTGGTCCTAGAGAACAAGGATGTACTGGTGGGTTTGCTTCCTTCCACATAATGTGTTGGGTCTTATTTTGAAGGTGCTAGTGATTCCATGAGCTCGAGCTTCCTATGTACCGATTTCTGATCAATAAGTAATAGTTTGAATCTAGATAGGCATTTGGGAGTTTGGGAGATGGCATATACAAGCTCTCAATGTCCAACATTGAAATTGAGTGCCAACTCCTCACGGTCCCTATGTATTGAAAAAAATCCCTATTGATCAAATTATCTTCAGGGGAATGAAAAATGAGTCTCCAAAATTTTTCATTATAGCCAATAAATTCAAAATCTAGAGTTGGCTTATTTTCTAGTCCTCAAAAAAGATCTTTTAAGAATTTTCGACCGCATTCTTCATGGAGCCATTGGTCTAGTTGAATGATTGGAAAATACATGAATCTTACCGGCCACTAAGGAAAAGGGTGGTGAACATTGAGGAATTAGGAAATCTCATTGTCTATTTCTTCAATTAAGTAGGTTAAAACCATACTTTGATGATTCCACAATTTTTTTGTAGTGAGGATTTGAGTAGCCTCAAAAATTTGCATCCTATCATGGAGAAAGTCATCTACAAGTTTCTTTCTTTTGTCTCTTTTGTGATAAAGATTGGAATTGAACTCTTCACATCTTGGTTCAATCCAACATTCTTCATGAACACATATGACTTGAACATTTCCTTCACATGAAAGGAAATCAACAAACAAATTTTTCTATTCGAGTAGTTCAATTTCAAATTCAAAGGTGTCAAGGAATTGAGCCCATCAGAGTAGTCTTCCTCTCTTGACCTTATCTTTGGATTCTTTTTTGAAGAGTCCTTTGAGGTTATGCAAGTCATATCTCAAAATAAATGGTTGGTCAACTATAAAAAAATATAATTGAATATTGAAAGTATTTACCATAGCAAGGATTTATTTATGAGTACTATGATAGTGGACTTCACTACCTTTGAAGCTACTAGAAACATAGCAAAAAATTTCTTCATGGTCTTCAACTTGTTCCTTTAGAACTCCTCCCCAACTATTATCACTTTCATTAGTCTCAATAATTTCTTTACTAGAGCTAAGAAGATTCAAAGGAGGAAGTTGAGCACATTTTTGCTTGATTCATTGAATTGCATTGCCATGTATATGGGTCCAAGCAGGAGGATATTTCTTGAGAAGCTTATTGAGCAAAGAAACTTACAAGAGAGAGGAATCAAATAATGAGGTTAAAAATTCAATGGTTCTCCAAACAGCATTTTATGCTCAAGGGAGAAAAAATATCATAGTAATTGACAATAGATGTTCAAGTCACATGAAAAGTGATAAAAGAAAATTCATAAACCCTATTAAATAGAATGGAAAATTAGTAAAATTTGGAGATGTGGCAACAAAAATTGTACTCCCTTCTTGGAGATAGTACATTCCCTGTCTAATTTGGACCTATCTTGGGTACCCTTGCATTGATTACCCTTTAAATCATCATTTATAGGCCTGTAAGACCCATTAATTTGGATCCCATGGTTTATTTCACCTAAAAATCCCATAAAATAACTTAAAACACCAAAATTCCCTAAAAACCACCTCAAAAATCTAAGGTGGGACTCATTCACCACCTTGGACGAATGAGTCCCATTTTGGGTCTTTCTCAATTTTGAGCGGGAAATTCACCTTTTTAATTCAATTTTTTTACGAATGTCGGGCTTTAAGATCCAACTAATAGTAAATTATGTGTTAATGCCTATATAACCAAGTTTTTAAGTCATTTTTATCATCTAAGCAATCCAAGTAAGCATTTTCAAGAGCAATTTCAAGAGACAAGTATCAAGAATTCTTTCACAAGAGCATTCAAGTTTCAAAAGCAAGCAATGTTGAAGTCTCAGATCAACATTAGAGTGTTTTCACAAGTCTTCAAGCTCACTTTCATTCAAGATCTAACATTGTCAAGGGTTGATCATGGTTTTCTATGGTGAATCATGATGGATTCTAGGTTGAGGAGATGCAACTAGCTATCAAGCCAAGCCTAAAGACTTATTTTCCAAGTGATTCGATCCTCCATTATCAATCTACATTTAGCATAAGGAAGGTACAAACATCATTAGGACTCATTTGGGGTGATTAGAGATCTCCCCAAGTGAGTCATTTATCTTCATATTTTCATTCTTACATGATATTCTTACACATTAGAATAGGATTGCATCATGTTTCAAATTTCTTAGTCTTTGAAACACCTAAAACTAGGGTTTGCATACATATTTCATTATTTCCATCAAGGTTTAATTACCAAACTAGGGGTTTGACCAAGTTAAACCTCCCATTAGCAAATCAATTTTATATTCTATTTTGCAGGTATTTTTACAGATTCGAATCTAGAATTCAAGTTGGAAGGAAAGAGCAGGTGTTGAAGTACTAGAAATTTAAATTCCAAAAAAAATAATGGGACTAATTCACCAAGAGTGGTGAATGAGTCCAACTATAGGTGTTTTCCAGATCTGTTTGCAGATTCAAATACCTTTTTTCCTGAAACAAGTTATTGTGCAAAAATCCATATCTGGGACTGATTCGCCTAGATTGGTGAATGAGTCCTAGTAGGTTAAAAAATATTTTTTTTTATCATTTTAGAGCTTCAATCATTCATTTCCATATTTCTAGGTGCACACCATATATCTTACTACTTTTCTATTCTATTCTATTTTCATTTCTAGGTCATTTAATAGGCTATTTAATTAAACTAGGGTTTAGAGTTGCATCTTGCATTTCATTATCTTTTTGAAGTCTAAACTTGGTTGTGAACCCCTTATTAGTCTACATTCAATTCTTAGGACAACCCTATTGCAATATCTCTTTCTCTTGTGCATTAAGATCTCTAGGGTTATCCTTTAGTGGAATCATCTTGAAAGTGGGTGTGTTCTATGTTCTAAACCATACAATAGCACTTAATTATCCCTCATCATCCATACCCATTTTAAGAGGTTCCATTTTGGTGAACCCACCTTTAGAACATTAAAATTCTGATTTGGAGTGAATTGTCATTCTATATTTGGTTTGCATTAGCATTGAATTAGGGTTTGCATTAGTTAATTTGCATTCTAGGGTTT
The DNA here is from genome assembly GCA_007258455.2 of Sequoia sempervirens. Lineage (NCBI taxonomy): Eukaryota > Viridiplantae > Streptophyta > Pinopsida > Cupressales > Cupressaceae > Sequoia > Sequoia sempervirens. Next base: position 13,517 of record VDFB02078306.1, read on the forward strand.
TCAAATTTTGCATTAGTAAAAGTTCATATAGCTTACATTTTTTGTATCTAATGTTATTGAAATTCTTACAAAGTCTACATTTGCAGTTAGGGTCTAGATCATATAGCATAGAAAGCATAAAAATCAAATAAAAAATTTAGAAAATCTTGAGAAAAATCTCTACTAGGAATCATTCTCCACCTTGGGTGAATCAGTCCTGGTGCAAATTCTAAACTGCATTTTACAGACTTAAATTTCCTACTTTTAAGCTTTTTTTTGTTGTTATTATTTTTCTTTTTTAGTTTGTATACTTTTTTGTTACATTCAAATCATTGCAATTTTGGATAGAATTAGATTTGTGCACTTTCCATTTTTAGCATTAGTACATAGTTCATTTAGATTAGATTACATTAGACATACATTAGAAAACCAAACCAAAAACAAAACCTAGCATCTAAGCCACTTGGAGAAAGTTTAGTTATTTGACTATATCAAATCTCTCTTTCCAAGTTAACCTAACCCTCTGTTGGGACTATAAATTTTTTTCCTGATTTCACAAATTTTTATCCCCCTGGGTCCCTTATAAGTCCTTATCGTTAGCATTTTTCCCTTCCATCATGACATTCTGCTTACATTTTGCATTGTTTCCATCGTGTCTTGCTTTTTTCACATTTTGGTATGTTTCGGCGTGACAATTTCTAAGTCTCCCCGATTCATTTTTCTACTTGCAAACATCTATGTTGCCTATTGGCAAGACGTTTCTATTGTCACGATGATCAAATTTTTCTTGCAGGTATCATTCAGCGGGAGTTCTTCTGGGTCTTGGTGACAAAGGTTGATTCATATTGGCATATGTTTGGTCCTCGATGAAGGCTCTTACCGAACTCATCGTGTCACACCGACCGGAGGAAGAGGCTACATTGGCCTAAGTTGCGGTGTCGGCATACTGTCATGGTGAACTCTTGTGGTCTCACCGAACAACATATGGGAGACTAACATCGGCCTAACGGGTTGTTTTTGGTGTATGGTTATAGTGATATATTTTGTCTCGCTGAACAACGGTAGAGGAATTGACTTATTGGCAAAAGGTCTTAGCTTCAGAGTAGAGTCTTCGTGAACCCGACAGGTCTTGCCAACTAAGTCTTGTGAATGGTGACTTTCGGTGAAGCAAATGCAGTCTATGTGAGGTCTCCTCGACGGATGGAAGCTACAGCGACATACTTGGGATAGGTAGACTCATCGGTGGGAGATACATAATTTCACAGTGACCTAAGAGTGGTTGAGGTCTTTCGATATAACATGGTGCATTCTATATGATATCTTGCTGATAGTGGAATGTCACAGCGATGGAAAACGGGTGGACTTGTTAGCAAGATAAAGCATGTGTCATGGTGACTCAGAATGCATTAAAGCTTTTGGTATAACTCTATAGTCTATGTGAGGTCTTCCCGATGTCATAAGGTCATAGCGACTGTGAATAAAACAAAAATGCATCTTGGTGTAAGGATACTTCTTGACTTCGACTTGCGAACAGTTGGTCACGGTGAAGCGTGAAGAGCAAAGGAACACGGGATGATTAACGATTGACGATACAGTTGCCTTCGGCATACCTTCTGTTTTGTCCTGACGACTGATTCACTAGCGAATAAAAACATAAATGCAAATCTTGTGGCTGACATTGTTTGAACCCGAATTTTGTGCTAGGCCGACATGATATTTCAAATGTTTTATTTTCTTAATGTTGGGTATAAATATGCCCCTGGATTGTAATTGGATCATTAGATTTTAGATCATATACAGTAGATTAGGAATGGCTATAGTAGAATAATTTTCTCTTATCAGAGACTATGTGCATGTTTTAAAATGGTGAATCCAATAAAAGTCAGCTGGTGTGGCAAGTTATTTCTGGTGTCAATTGTATGTTGAGTTTATTGAAAAGCATTGCTAAGTTGTCTCCAAGTTGATTCTTTCTAGTTATTTATATTGAAATAACAAGTTTATTCTCACTTTATCAGTGCACATTTGTTGTATCTGTGTGATTAATTGATTGGTTATCTCGAGTAGAGATTAAATCCTTTTCGTTGGTCACAGTAATTAGGAAGATTCATTTGGATTATTAAAGTAGAGCTTAGTGGTCATAATATTGCATGTTTATACAAGTTATGAATAGATCATATGCCATTAGTTTGATTTTCTGCCAGAATAAATTTCCCACTCCTGTTTCATTTGACTCCGCATACCCAATAGGGCACTGGTCTCTGCAATTTCATTATTTGAATTCATTCAGTTTCTTTACATTTTTTTATTAAGCACTTTAGGATTTAGATCAGAAGATTGATATCAAGTTTGGTTTCATTTGTTCACTACCATCTGCCATTGTGCAAGAAAGATAATCATAAGTCAAGTCTGCTTCATCCAGATAGGTACACCCACCTAGGTTTGGCAGCACCTGAAGAGTAGAAGGTTGAGTTCTCTTGACCTTGTCTGTTACCCTAAAACATTGTGAAAGCTTGGCAACCTTTCGTGGTTCAAACCTGTGTTTTTGAGAGCTAACAAATTGGCGACTCTGCTGGGGATACATCAGAAAATTTGGTTGAAGGCCAGCATATAGTGTCACTGGAGGAAAAGTTGTAATTTAAGAAGATTCAAAAAGTATGATTCCTCTGGGAAGAAGATCAGAAAAAAATGATTTTCCTACTTTTGGAAAAGTAGGTGGCGATTCTGAAAGATTTTTTGCAGTTGTTCAAGAATGCATGGAAGAGGATCTCAATACGGGAGAGTTTATATTGGAGCTCTTGCTAGCAGTAGTAGATGGACACACAATGATCTAAAAATGGAAGGTAATTAGAGTGGACCTATTGATCATGAAGCTCCTCAAGTTGATTATGAATCTTTAACTTATGAAGAGGTTAAAGCACTGTATGAGTCTCAGAGAAAGGAAATAGAAGAATGGCAGAGGAAAAGGCTGCAATTGGACCATCAACTGTTACAATTAGGAGAATTTTGCAATGAAGATGAATACACAGATGCAGGAAGATATTGGGCCCCTCAAGCACCTAATGATACAATTGGAAATTTCTACAATGAAGGCAGTGCATATCATGTACAAGAGAAGTAAGTGAATGCTTATCCAGTCCCTCCTGGACAAAGATTGGAAAGTTATGAAGAATGTCAATGTGATCAGTGTCAAGTGCAATGTCAATGTGATCAGTGTCAAGTGCAATGCCAATGTGATCAGTGTCAAGTGTAATGCCAATGTGATCAGTGTCAAGTACAACACAACTCTAGCCCACTTGGAGATTTCAATCAGAATTTGCAGCAATATGTAAGCCAAGATCAACAACTTGAAGTAGAAGAAGATGAGCATACTCAAAGTCAGGACTCCATCACAGAATCAGAATGTGGATTTTACCCCTTTGATGCATTTCTTAACATAAGGAGGTATGAAGGAGAAGATATGTCTTCTCTTTACAATAGAATGATAGATATTTGTATGCAGTTACCTTCTCATTATAGGCCTACAAAAGCTATGTTTGTTGAACAGTTCGTAAGAGCAGTAGAGCCAAAATCAACTTATTGGCTAGACAAATGACATACCTTTGATATAGCAAATAAATTTATCAACAACATGGAGAGGATAAGGTATGTTGAATCTAATAGTTGTGTTTCTGATAAGAATAGAGACATTGATAAAACAATGTATCCAATAGAGGATGAGACATGTGCAAGTTAGAATGATTCATATGATTGCTTACATGATGAAGATGAAGGTACAAGATATCTCACTTGCATAACAGATTGTGACAAGGATGGCAGTGTGTGTTATGAGGGATCTAGTGAGTATTTAGATTGTGAAGATGCACCTGTGGATTTTGATTTGCAGCAAGGAGATTCTTCTACCTCTTATGAAGATTAGGATGAAGATGTAATGGACAATGTGAGTCCATTTAGCAATGAACAAATAGTACCTCTGATTGTAGTTGAAAGCTATGAAGACACATTCGATGAAAAAGAGGTTTGTACATTTGAAAGTGGTTTTCAAAAAAATTTAAACCCATTGTATGATGAAGAGTTAAAAGAGGATCAGATGATGTTTTGCAAAGCTATGCCCAAGAATGAATTTTAGGTATTTTCAGATCCACTTGATGTTGAGCAAAAGGTATTTTTAGATAAACAAAGTGATATGTCAAGTTGTGGAAAAAATGACTATGCTGGTAAGGTTTCTAATTTTTCATTCTCTAATGATCCTAGGCCAATTTTTTATGGTGACAAAAGTGATGAATATGACTGTAATAGTGAAAATGTGGAAACTTGTTTGCTTAGCAGTGAGCAAGTTTCAGATTTGTTAACCCTTGATTATTAGAGATATATACATAAGGGTGATCTTGAAGCTCTGTGTCCAGTTGATGGTGAAACCTTTGATGTTGACCAAATGCATGTGTCTGTTCAAGAAGAGGTATGTGATTTTGAAATTTCTAATCCATGTAACGAATACATTTTTCTGCATACCAAGGATGATAGAAGTCCAGATCTTATTGGTTCACATATATATGATATTGAAGACATGAGTCATGATCTAGTGTTGTATCCAAATGGTAGTATCAAAGAAGTTCAAATGATTTTAGATATTTTTGTTTCAGACAACAATTATATGGCAGAGTTTTTTGTTTTTCAAGAGAAGCACTTTGATTGTGAAATTTTTATACAGCTGGGAGAGTGTTTCATAATACATAGTAGTGAGAGAGATGATATAAAATGTTGTATTGAATATGTATGCATTTTGTATGCTGGAGATAACAAAGGCTTGTCTGATGCTGAAGAATATAAATTGTTGAATACTGTTGGAAATTTGGTCCAAGCTGAGCATGATGATTTTCTAAAAACTTGCAAAGATTGCATGAATATCTTCAAGAAGAATCTAATGAACTCAAGAAAAAACCAGGTATTTGACAGGGGAAAGAATGGTTGGAGTTTCAGATTGTAACAGCTCAGAATAGGAGAAATTAAAACACAGAGGACTAAGGGTTGCTAGTGCATGGACAACTCTTGCTTATCCCTTCTAAATTTCTTTTCCATGCATAGTAGTTTAGGATGGTGGTTCACCTTCATTTTGCATCCATTTCACTTCCATCTTGCATTCACCTTCCATTCATTTCCATTGCCTTTCACTTCATTTCTGCTCACTAGTTCATCATTTTGTGTCTGGTTTGCTCACCCAAAGATTTGGATCCTTGCAATGATCTTACTATCATTCATCCCCAGATGGAGCCACTATTGGGAATATGAATTTCCGCCTGATTTCACAAATTTTTATCCCCCTGGGTCCCTTATAAGTCCTTATCGTCAACATTTTTCCCTTCCATTATGACATTCTGCTTACATTTTGCATTGTTTCCATCGTGTCTTGCTTTTTTCACATTCTGGTTTGTTTTGGCGTGACAATTTCTAAGTCTCCCCGATTCATTTTTCTACTTGCACACGTCTATGTTTCCTATCGGCAAGATGTTTCTATTGTCATGATGATCAAATTTTTCTTGCAAGTATCATTCGGCGAGAGTTCTTCTGGGTCTCGGTGGCAAAGGTTGATTCATATCGGCATATGTTTGGTCCTCGGTGAAGGATCTTACCGAACTCATCATGTCACACCGACCAGAGGAAGAGGCTACATTGGTCTAAGTTGTGGTGTCGGCATACTATCATGGCGAACTCTTGTGGTCTCACCGAACAACATATGGGAGACTCACTTTGGCCTAATGGGTTGTTTTTGGTGTATGTTTATAGCAATATCTTTTGTGTCACCGAACAACAGTAGAGGAATTGACTTATCGGCAAAAGGTCTTAGCTTCGAAGTAGAGTCTCCATGAACCCGACAGGTCTTTCCAACTAAGTCTTGTGAATGGTGACTTTTGGTGAAGCAAATGTAGTCTATGTGAGGGCTCCTCGATGGATGGAAGCTACATCGACATACTTGAGATAGGTACTCATCAGTGAGAGATACATAATGTCACAGCGACCCGAGAGTGGTTGAGGTCTTTCGATATAACAGGGTGCATTCTATATGATGTCTTTCCCATAGTGGAATGTCACAGTGATGGAAAATGGGTGGAATCATCGGCAAGATAAAGCATGTGTCACGGGGACTCAAAATGCATTAAAGCTTTCGGTATAACTCTATAGTCTATGTGAGGTCTTCCTGATGGCACAAGGTCACAATGACTGTGAATAAAACAAAAATGCATCTTGATGTAAGGATACTTCTTGACTTCGACTTGGTGAACAGTTGGTCATAGCGAAGCACGAAGAGTAGAGGAATGCAGGATGATGAACAATTGAAGATTCAAAGGAAAATAAAAACATAAATGCAAATCTTGTGGCTGACATTGTTTGAACCCGAATTTTGTGCTAGGCCGACATGATATTTCAAATGTTTTATTTTATGAATGTTGGGTATAAATATGCCCCTGGATTGTAATTGGATCATCAGATTTTAGATCATATATAGTAGATTAGGAATGGCTACAGTAGAATAATTTTCTCTTATCAGAGACTATGTGCATGTTTTAAAATGGCGAATCCAATGAAATTTAGCTGGTGTGGCAAGTTATTTCTGGTGTCAATTGTATGTTGAGTTTTTTGAAAAGCATTGCTAAGTTGTCTCCAAGTTGGTTCTTTCTGGTTATTTAAATTGAAATAACAAGTTTATTCTCACTTTATCAGTGCACATTTGTTGTATCTGTGTGATTAATTGATTGGTTCTCTCAAGTAGAGATTAAATCCTTTTCGTTGGTCATAGTAATCAGGAAGATTCATCTAGATTATTAAAGTAGAGCTTAGTGGTCATAATCTTGCATGTTTATACAAGTTATGAACAGATCATATGCCATCAGTTTGATTTTCTGCTAGAATAAGTTGCCCACTCTTGTTTCATTTGACTCCTTATACCCAATAAGGCACCGGTCTCTACAATTTCATTATTTGAATTCATTCAGTTTCTTTACATTTGTTTATTAAGCACTTTAGGATTTAGATTAGAATATTGATATCAAATTTGGTTTTGTTTGTTCACTACCATCTGCCATTGTGGAAAAATAATTGTGCAAGAAAGATAATCATAAGTCAAGTCTGCTTCATTCAGATAGGTACACCTACCTAGGTTTGGCAGCACCTGAAGAGTAGAAGGTTGAGTTCTCTTGACCTTGTCTATTACCCTAAAACGTTGTGAAATCTTGGCAACCTTTCGTGGTTCAAACCTGGATTTTTGAGAGCTAACACCCTCAAGCCTTTTAGTAGTGATGAATTTGATATGTTAGATGAAGCCATCAAGGATTTCATCTCACAAAGTTCATCCACTAAGTATTTTTATGACAAACCAAAAATAAGAGACGTTAATGTGATTCAACCTCAAATCATCCTTTACCCACCTTCACAAAAAACTCAAACTCATCCTTTACCCACATAAGAATAATGTTTTGTAGAAACCGCGTCATAATGCCATTGCTCATACATAGAACACTAGAAATGATCCACAATCAAAATAACCAACTCCAACAACCTTACCTTTTCCTAATCCCATCTTTCCTAGTCCTCCTCATTTACCTCCACATAGTGGGAAGGAGTATGATCTTGTCGAGCAACTTAGAATTCTCCTACAAATATATCCCTTTGGTACTTAATTTAGAATTCACCCAACTATCACACTATGCTTCAAACAACCTTACAACGAGTTGTGATCCCTCCTAATACAAATTTGAATGATGTGGAAGCTCTAATACAAGGAATGAATATAGGCAATGTAGACATTACCTTTCACCAACATGAGCTCCCTCCTTTGGAGATGGGAAAGAGACATGATGCCTTCACGATAATAGCGAAATTCAATATAATAGGAATAAAAAGAACCCTTGTTGATAATGGGTCAGCCCTTAATGTGTGTAGTGTGAAGTTTTTGCATAGATTATGCATGGACAAATAAAAAATTGAACTTGACTCTTTATCAATTCTAGGATTTGACAATGTAGGAAAGAAACCGCTTGGTGTGATTACTTTACCTATTATAGTCGAAAAGGCTACCTTACAAACCCCAATTCATGTTATGCCTCATGACCTTTCATACAACCTCATTTTAGGAAGACCTTGGATTCATGAGATGCATTTGGTGCCTTCGACTCTTCATCATATCATGAAATATGTCTATGACAACAAGGTATACCAAGTTGAAATCGACACTAAGCCTAAGAGTTTTTTACAAGTTGAAAAAGGAATGACAAGTCCTTTAAGAAAATTAATTCCAACATCAAACATAGAACCTATCAAAGAAGAGGTAAGAGAGATTGAAGTGGTGTCAAAATTATTAGATGATGATTGGGGTTCTTTAGAATTCACACCTTCGTTTATTGGAGAATGCATAATCAAAAATAAAGAAGATGAGAAGCAAAAACAACCAATGGTAATTTCCACATAGAACTCATAAGAAAATTCACAAGAATCTACCTCATCCACTCTTGAAGAAGAAACAAGTTATACAACAAACTTTGATGACATAGACTATCAACAACCACCAAACTTGAAAGAAATGGAACAACTTCATGGGAGAGGTTATGAACTCGTGAAACAACTAGGTTATAGTGGTAAAGGATGTGGAAAGAAAGAAAAAGGAATATGTATTCCTATAGAGCCTAAAATTCAAGAAAAAAAAATGGTTTGGGATATTTCCCTTCTAAGATTACACAAGAAACCAAGAGACCATCATTAAACATCAACACCGTCATGTGTAATCCTAAAAGAACTCTCACATTGAAGCATAATGATTGCTACAACTTGTAAAGAATCATTGGAGTTTTTTGGAGATGATGAAGCCTTGAAAGAAATTCTAGGAGTTTATGATAAGCCATCCACTCCTTCTAATAAGAAGTAGATTACATGTGCTATGATTAGTACCAAGCAAAAAGAAGAACGTAGTGAAGAGGACATGAACAAAGACTAATAAAAACATGAATTTATGAAACAAAATGTGCTTCCTTTAGGAGATACATTGGACATTTAAATGGATATTAACAATGAAGACAAGGTAATTAAGATAGGGAAGTGCCTTGATGATGATGAACAAGAAGATCATGTGACTGAATTTCTTTCCAGAACTTTTCACTTGGACATATTCAAATATGTGAAAAATTGACCCTCAGATTGTAACACACAATATAGTCCTTAATAAAAACATTTGCTAAGCCTGTTAGAAAAAACATTCAAAAAATGAATCCTAAGATAGCCTTATTAGTCAAAGACCAAGATCAAAAAACTCCTTAAAGCTGGATTTATACGACCTATAGATTATTCTCCTTAGATCTCAAACATTTTCGTAGTCACAAAACTAGATAATTGTATTAGGATGTGTATGAATTTTCATGATTTGAATAAAGCATCTTTAAAAGATGATTCTCCCCTTCCTAATATTGACATGATAGTAGAATCAACTGCGGGACATGCTTTGTTGTCATGCATGGATGGATTTTCTAGATACAACCAAATATTTATCAACCCTCAAGATCAATATAAGACATCATTTACAACATCTTGGGGAACATTTTGTTGGGTAATGATTCCTTTTGGATCGAAGAATGTGGGTGTGACATATCAATGAACAATGACATTGATATTTCATGATTACATCATAAGCTTCTAGAAGACTATGTTGATGATATCCTCACCAGATATTTAACAAGAAAAGACAATGTGAATGTCCACTAAAAATCCTTTGAATGAATGTGAAAATACAACATGAGATTAGATCCAAAAAAGTGTCTTTGTTGTAGATAGTGGAAAACTTCTAGGGTTTATCATATCTCACAGAGACATCGTGGTGGACAAAAATAAATTGACACTATAATTAACATATCATCTCCTAGAAACGTATCTCAATTACACACTTTACAAGGAAGAATTCAAGCTATCTATCATTTGTAGCATCTTTAGCAGATCAAACATTACCATTTACACATCTCCTAAAGAAAGATGTGCATTTTAATTAGAACAAGGATTATAAACATGCTTTTGAGAGTTTAAAATAATATCTTATTACTTCACCTATTTTACAACCCACTATGCAAAACAAACCATTCATCTTATATACCAAAACATTAGCTCATGCTCTTGCAACATTGTTAGCTCAAAAAGATGACAATGGTAAAGAACATCTTGTTTATTACATTAGCCAAACCTTGATCAATTACGAGAAGCGATACACAACAATAGAGAAAAAAAAATTGGCTCTTGTATTTGCTACTAGTAAGTTGTGACATTACTTATTGAATGATGAAATACAAGTGATGACAAAATTTTACCCTTTAAAATATCTCTTCACAAAAATAAACTTATTAGGATGCTTAGCTAAATGGGTGATGTTGACTGAGTTTGACCTTAAGATTGTTTCAAAAAATGAAATTAAGGGCCAAGCCTTGACCAAACAACTAGCTAATGTTCCTTATCCTTTAGCATTACCTAGCATTGAATCTTTCCCTGACGATAATGTGTTGACAATTGAAGATAATGCATGGGAACTATATTTTGATGGATCCAAGTGTAGAACTAGCTTTGATGCGAGGGTTATTATTGGAAGTCTTGCAATGTGAGAATGAAGTATGGATTGTTGTGTTGGTTGTTCCTATGTTTTCATTGATGTCAACATGGTGATAATTATATGGGAAGTCTACTTGGTTTACCAAAATTTGTTCTCTGCCGGTAATACCCTTTTGCGATGGATCAGTGTGTTCATATTTGAGTCTGGAATTCATTGCAAGATTTGATATGACTATAATCTCTTAACCATGGTTTCTTGACTCACTCAAACAACTCTATCTAGGATCTTGAGATGTCTTTTTTTGTGAGAAGAAAGTTATCTCTACTAGAGTTTAACTCTATATTTTACTATTGTTTTGTGTGTGGCATACTATGTGGGAGACTGCGCATACTATGAAAGTGGACATTCTTCTATTGTGGTTTTTTTGATAGTCTCTATGTTGGTAGTATGATGGAAAATTAACGTGTTCTCAGATCTAGAAGGTTTTTTCTTTGATAATTATTTGTTGGTTTGGAGAGTTGTGTTCTAGTTTTTTCCAACTAAGCATATGCAATATATTATGAAGACTAGTTATGTTTTATGGATATTAAGCCAACTTGGTATAATGCACTACATGGATAAAATGTTTAAATCTTATATGGTGCCAACGAACAAGTTTTTAATTAATTTTTTGTTCATCTAATTAGGATGACATAATTGATGGATAAGATGTACTTGTATATACAATATGTTTTGAGGAATGAGAAGAGAGAGCGAAGAAGGAGAAGAAAGTGTGGAGAAGAAAAGTGTGTGGAAGAAAGGTTCAAGTCTAAATGCTTTATTAGTTGTGGATTAGTATAGTTTTGTTGAGCGATTGTTTTGTGATGTAGTACTTCTTATTCTGAGCTTTCGTGGAACTGAACCCTACACATTGAAGGTGCATCCTATCAGTTCAATCTTTTGGTAGTGAGCCACTATCATTGCATCTTGGTGGTTAGCCATTTTTTGTACTTAGGCAGTGAACTTTTTAAGGATAGTGAGTCCTAGAAGTGATCCCCATAATATATTGTATCTAGATATAATATATTATGAGTTAACCCTCACCGTGGTTTTTCCCATTTTGGTTTTTCCATGTAAAAATCTTGGTGTTCATGTGTATGGTTGCATTGACTTGTTTCTATGTTATCTCTTATTGATTTAGTCAGAATTGTGATAATATTGAAGTGGATTTTATTATGGTTTTATGGAATACTAATTCGCCCCCCCTATTAGTATTCCAGATGTTCAAAAATTAGTATTAGAGCTTGGTTCCTTGGAAGAAGCCTAACAACTTGAGGAAGGTCTGAGAATTTGAGTATTAGAAATTTTTTCCTTCGAAAGTAGTCTCTATCAAATATTCAAAAGAAGTGGAAGATTTAAAGGATAGGTTGATGAAAGAAAATGAGTTCATTGAAAATTTGCAAAGTAAAAGTGTTGAAGCATGTGATCTATTGATTGAAGGAGAAGAAATCATCTCTTTCCTACTACAACAATTGGATGAGAAGGAAATAATTGAAGAATGTCAAGAAATTGAAATTCAAAGGAAGATGGATGAATGCATAAAGTTAGAAGAAGCAAAAATAATTAGATCTGATCTAGAAAAGGAAAGAGGTTTTGAAGATAAATTTAACATAAGCTTGGTGATGCTTGATGAATTGATTACCTCTCAAAGATTAGAAATGGATAAGAGTGGTTTAGGGTTTGAGGAAGGTCAGAGTTCTAAAGTGAAGTAGTCCACTAGTAAGAAGATGCACAAAAATAGACAAATCAAGGAGCTAAGAAGAAATTTTGAAAAAATTCTTGTCAAAAAACATGATGCTAAAAGGTATTTATCCTTCAATGGTGTTTATTATTGTTGGAATAAATTTGGTCATAAGGTAAAGGACTACAAAAGTAAGTTAAATGATTATTTATCATTCTTTGTAAAATGTTGTAAGAGCAAGAAGAATGGATATAAAGTTATTTTGTTGAGTAAAAGGGAAAATGGAAAGAAAAATGTTGTTTGTTGTAAGTGTAGCAATTTGGAACACCTTGGTAGTTATAGTAGAAGAAAGAAAATATCTATCTGATGAAGAAGAATGATTAAATCATTGATCTAGAAGAAGCAAGAAATGAAATGAAAAGGATTTTGAGAAAGGAATCATTAGTATTATCTATGCTGAACTCCTATGCAGATACTCCCATCAATTTCTAAATAAAAGCAATGGCTAAAGGGGAGTAATCATCAGAAAATCTAATAAACCCCCTCATCGGTACTTGTGTCATATCAAGACAAAAATATATTTAATGTGGTGACAAGATTAAGTCACATGTGTGAAGGATAAAGTTTGCAAAATTTAAAAGAATGGAGGCGTACATAATTTTTGAGGCAATCTACCTGCAAGTTGAAGCATTTATTACAAAATCATTTGGAATGGAAGAATGAATTCAAATAATTTTGAAGGCTTATGTATTTTTGGAGAAGTGTGCAAAGGAAGTTTAGAAGCAAATTCAGATTTTTAGTGTTTGAAGAAGATATTATATGGATTCAAAGTGAACTCCAGAAGTAGGATATCTATACATTTCCTATTGGTATTTTCAGAGGTATTCCTATTTACATAATCTTTCACTTTGATTTATATGGATATTCAAAGGTTATGAATAATGTGGATAAAGTTAGGTTGAAGAGACATTTGATTAATGTGTTGGAAGATTTTGTTAGTGCATTCACTTGCATCTCTCTTAGAGTGTTTCCTACAAAGGATATCTATAAATTTGATTACAATAAGATAGAAGAGAAGTTCTCAACTCAGTTGAGCATGCTTTGGGAAAGTGAATTGAAAGAGAGCCATGATTCCCACAAAGTATTAGTTGAGAAAAAGTTGGATGTTTGGAGGAAAGTTCCCTTGGTTTGTATTTGAGAAGAAATATACTCAAATAGTGTTGAGAAGAATTCATGATCAATCTCTGTCGATAGATGAGGCACTTTTCATTTCTAGATAAGTCATTAGAGATGTAACTAGTTTGTGTTCCTCTAGAACAGTTCCCAAACTGAAGGGTATGGATGAGAAAGAAATTTGAGGTTACTGGTGTAAATTCGAAAGGGAAAGAGATTGATTATTCATCTGATAATAAGGTATGTTGCTATGGTCATCGGTCACAAAGTTTGTATCCAAACAATGAACTAATAGTTTCAACTATTGTTTTGCATACTGCTATTGATATGGTTAAAAGAGGTATGGAATATGACTTGTGTGAATTACTTCATATACATATTTTGAATAATTTAAAGGAGATCAAGAAGAGTAAGAAGAATACATTCCAATATGGAAATTTGGTTGTCTACTTTCTCTTTTACTTTCTGAAAGAGTTACCAGTAATAGGAAGGATAGAATGGTCAAATTTAGAGCCTATTGCCTATCAAATCAGGAACTTCATGATAAATCTTGGTAGTTCAAATGTGTAAGAGGCTTCCCTTGCTGCATTCTTTGGAACATTTTGGATGAGGATGAACAAAAGGTTTAGAATTCTAGTAAGTTTTGTGGAAAGGTACTCTAAAAGCATAAATTTTCTTGTGTCTATAGAATTTTGTCACTTGGAAGTAGTTGAATTAAGGTTAGTTTGGATATCTAAATTAGATTATGAAGTGTCAAAGTATGAAGTTGATAATTATGCTAAAATTATTTTGGAAATCCCTAAGAATCTCAATATAGAAGGTACCTCTGGTAGTGTGACCAGAAAAGGGAAGAAAAGGAAAAGTGTTGTCAAGCAATAAGTTGCAGAAGGAAGCAAGCTTGAACATGAACAGGGTGCTATCATAATAGTGGTTTACAATTCCTGAGAGGAACAAATTTTAGCTGAAATCACATATTTTTAGAAAATATAATGATTTAAGCCTTAAAAAGTTCCATTTTAAGGATTCCAATTGAAGAGGGTTTGATCAAATCACCTTAGATCAAACCCCCTTGGATAGAACCTCGCTAGTTTTAAACCATACCTATAAATGCGTCTCCTTTACACCTATCAAAATGTTGATAAAAATCACTTTTGATTTAGCTTTTGGGGATCAAATGAATTCATTTAAAATTTATTTCAAATGATTATGGTATTCCTCAGAACAAGCTATCCAATAATATAATTTTAATATGTTTTGGTTTTGTTATGTATTTGTTTTTTAAGTTTTATTAAACATAGATTTTCATCGAAACTGAATTTCTTTGTTCTTCACATGTGGAAAATAGAAGATTATCAAAAAAAATTAAAAAATATGAGTGCACCAGATATTGAAGTCCTTGATCCAACAAAATTTTTTTTTTTTTTTTGACATATACAAAAAAAGTTACGTGTTATCTGATCGTGTCTGAATTGTAATTCATTTGACTTTGAAACTTGATTAAGGAAACAATATTCAATAAAAAACTATCTAACCAAGTGGAAGCACTAGATATCAGAGTTACAAATCTAAATTTGAAAGAATTAGAATTTTATCCTTCATGGAAAAAAAGTTATGCGTTATACGATGTGCATCACTTTTTAAAAATGTTGTTTTCTGAAAATAATTATTTTTCATGGGAGATGGAAAAAGAAGTGCAATTTGATTCTAAAAATTTTGAAAAAAATATTTTTAGAATCTACAGACAAAATTTGATGAGACTCTAGTTTGCACCATCTTCAAATTCCTCATAGTTTAGCCGCTATAGATGCCCAAATGTGAAGATCCAGTTAAAAATAATAATTTCAATGTCCAGTTTGGCCAAAAATTGTAAACCACTATTATGGGATCACCCAACATAAAAGAATAAGTATTTAGAGAGCTTTGGAAGAATTGCAGAAGGTTATTTCTGATGCTAATTCTGATTCATCTATTTCTATTGTGGAGAATCTCCATGGAATGATTAATTTTTTGAAGGTCTACATCTGTGTACTTGAGGTGTCTGTTGTAATCAGGTCTGATGAAGGAAATTTGGAATATATAAAAAAAAAGTGTGAATGCATAGAGTCAAGTGATGAAGGAATTGGAGATTGTACAAGGTTGTGAAGAAGAGGCATATGAACTACTTTCTTTTTGCTTAGATTGGTCTGGCAGTACACTGGATATGATAAATGAGATAAGGATGAGTGAGTCCTAGTTGAGCACTTAGGAAAATACATATAGGTTAGCAAAAGATAAAGATAATTAGAGGTGGTCCTACATTGTGCAACTTCAAGAAAAAATATTTTCTCTACAGGATCAAAGGATGGATGTTATCAAGAAGTTTGTGGCACTCAGAGACATGATTAAACTCAGACATACTTTTGTTTCTAGTGTTGTTGGCTGTATTGGTGAATTATCAGAGATTGATAATAGTCCCAATACTTTAACAGATGGTGTAGATTCCTTAACTAAGCTTGATCTATTTTACAAGACTCTTGTAAGTACAAAAGGTTCATGGGAAGAAGGTAAATCATTGTGGAAGGCTATCTTGGAGTGTTTCAAAGGTTCTTCTTTAGGTTAATTAAAATTTGTGTTCATATCTTTTTCATTACACTTTGATGCATACATACATATATATTGAACCCCTTCCTTTGTCATTGATGTTATAGGGGGAGAGATAAAGAGATGGAGAGATAGAGAGATAGAGGATTTTTTTTTTTGTGAAGAAAAGTTTTGATGGGGGGATATTCAGAGTATTCAATTTTGGTATACTGGATAATGTTTTTGTCATGCATGTTGTCATCAATGCCAAAGAGGTATATTGTTGGAAGCCTTGCAACAAGAGAATGAAGTATGGATGTTTGTGTTGGTTGTTCCTATGTTGTCATTGATGTCAACATGGTGATAACTATATGAGAAGTTTGCTTGGTTTACTAGAAGTTGTTCTCTTTTGGTATACCCTTTTATGATGGATTAGTGTGTTGGTATTTGAGTTCAGAATTCACCACAAGATCTCATATGACTCTAATCCCTTAACCATGTTTTCTTGACTAATTTAGATAACTATATCCTAGATCTTGAGATGTCTTTTGTTGTGAGTAGAAAGTTATCTCTGATAGAGTTTGACTTTGTATCCTACTATTGTTCTATGTGTGGCATATTGTGTGTGAGACTCTGCATTCTACTAAAGTGAACATTCTTATGCTATAGTTTTGTTGATAGTCTCTATGTTGGGTGTATAATGGGAACTTAATGTGTTCTTTGATTCAAAAGGTTTTTGTTGATGCTCTCTATGTTGGTTTAGAGATTTTTGTTCTAGTCTTGGCCAACACAGTGTATGCAATATATTATGCAAACTAGTTATGTTTTATGGATGTTAAGATGACTTGGTATAATGCACTACATGGATAAAATGTTTAAATATTATATGGTGTTGATGAAGAAGGTTTTGATTATTTTTGTGTTCATCTAATTAGGCCAACCTAATTGATGGATAAGATGTACTTTTATATATATAAGATGTTTTTGGGAATGAGAAGAGAGAACGAAGGAGAAGAAAGCGTGGAGAAGAAGAGTGTGTGGAATAATGGTCTAAGCCTAAATGCTTTATCATTTGTGGATCAGTACAATTTTGTTGAGCGAATTATGTGTGAGTCAGTACTTATTATTTTGAGCCTTTATGGAACTAAACCCTACATATTGAAGGTGTATCCTATAAGTTCAATCTTTTGGCAGTGAGCTACTATCATTGTATCTTGGCAGTTAGCCATATTTTATACTTTGGCAAGGAGACTTTTAAGGACAGTGAGTCGTGGTAGTGAGCCCCATAATATTTTGTATCTGTTTATAATAACTATGAGTTAATCCTCATCATGGTTTTTCCCATTTTAGGTTTTCCACTTAAAAATCCTAGTGTTCATGTGTATGGTTGCATTGAATTGTTTCTATGTCCTCTCTTGTTGATTTAGTCATAATTGTGATAATGTTGAAGTGTATTTTTTTATGGTTTTATAGAATACTGATTCACTCCCCTCTCAGTATTCCATATGTTCAATAGTTATAATAATACCACCCATAGGGGAACCTATTCCCTTGTCATATCGGTTAAACTTCCTATGTACAAACAACGTTGTTGAGTATGAAGCATTGCTCGCTAGGTTGTATGCTACTTTAAGCAAGGGTGCAAGAGACATTAAGATATTTGGTGATTCACAATTATTCATTAAACAAATAAATAGAGAAGTTTGATTCATTTACCATTGAAAACATCCCTTGAAAATATAATTGACATGTATATGAAATGGCTAGTTGCACTTCCCTTATATCTCCTAAAGATCCTTCAAAAGACTTCACCTTTATTGTGCATATAGTTATGCAACCATAAATCAAAGCTTAATCAAAATAAGTATTAGGAACAACCAGGGAAGACTCAAGTGAAGGGTATGATACAATATATAACTATTTGAAAGATGGTACCTTTCCTGAGCCAACAAAAAGGAACATCCAAGTTATCCTACAAAAACTTCCATCTAAGTTAAAATTCTAGCCGATGTGTTGTATTAGAGATTGTTCAATAGTCTCTTACTTAGATACCTTAAAAAATCTGAAATACCCACAACACTTGAACAAGCTCATGCAAGTGCTTGTGGTGGTCACTTTGGAGGAAAAACACTAGATCAAAAACTTATCTGCATTGGATACAATTAAAGAAATATGGAACTAGACTCCTTTGAATATGTAAAAAAATGCCACAAATGTCAAGAACATAGCAACTTTATTCATGAACCTACTTATGAATTTTGATCTCAAGTTCTAATTTTGCTCTTTGTGGTTTTGGGTTTGGACATCATTAGAAAGATATCACCACCTTCCTCCATTGGAAATACATTTATAATTACCACAACAGATTAGTTTACAAAGCGGATAGAACTGATTCCCCTTTGATCAACAACAACTAATGTGATATGTCGTTTCATATTGGAACACATTATTGCTCGCTTTGGACTTCCTTCCTTGTTAGTTTTTGATAATGTTACACAATTTAAGAATAATGACATGAAGAAGTTCTTGGAAATGTTTAACATACAACATCGCTTCTCAACACCCTACTACTTACAATCTAATGGTCAAGCTAAATCAACTAATAAAACTCTTGAACAAATCTTAAAGAAAACTGTTAGCAAACATAATAACGATTGGCACACACAATTAGAATATGTGTTATGGGCCTATTGCACAAGTATTAGTTCATCCAAAAGATTTACACCTTATAATATTGTCTATGGTAGTGAAGCAATAATGCCCTTGGAGTTAGAGATTCCTATATTAAGAATTTCTCTTCAAGGACATATTGATTACAATAATTACAAAGAACAATGATTACATTAGCTTGGAATGATCGACGAACAATGTATCAATGCTCTTGAGCACCTTCAATCTTATTCTAAAAGAAGACAATGTATCTACAATGAAAATGTAATCCCTTGTGTATTCAATAATGGCGATTTCATGTTATGTGAGAATCAACATAATGTTAATGTTGACTCAAGTCAAAGGAAAATTTAGTCCTAATTGGTTGGGACCTTATATAATTAATTAAAGTTATGGGTTTGGTGCATACATGTTAACATAAATATATGGAACACCTCTTAAAGACCTTGTTAATGTTGTGCATT
Organism: Sequoia sempervirens; assembly: GCA_007258455.2. Lineage (NCBI taxonomy): Eukaryota > Viridiplantae > Streptophyta > Pinopsida > Cupressales > Cupressaceae > Sequoia > Sequoia sempervirens. The sequence goes on from VDFB02078306.1 coordinate 32,655, forward strand.
TGCACAGATATTATGTCTAATCCTCTTGAATAGTGTGAATTATAAAGCAGTGGTGTTACAGTTACTGGACAATATTCTATGTGCTCTCGCATTGCTTCATTATTGACAAACAATTATTTGCGTGTCTTGAATACTAAAGTGATTATTTAATTTTTTTTTAAAGTAATTACATTAGGTTTCATAATATTCCAGATAATTATGCGTGTTATGTTAAATTAGATCCTTATATGCATTTAATGTTCTTTAAATTAGATCATAGGAGCATTTAATTTAGCATAACATACTTAATCACAAATGCCACATTTAAGAGAAAGTAGAATAAGTTTTAATTAGATCACATAAACATGTTAAATCATGGAGATACTCATTAAATAGTCTTACAAAGATTATCTAATTAATCAAATTTCCATTTAACATTAAACACACAAATACATATAATGAAACATCAAATGCTCATATATATATATATATATATATATATATATATATATATATAATTTGTGTGTACATGTCATCAATATATACAATGATACTAAGGTCTGTGACTATTAGATCCCTCAGGATTTGGCACTCACATCTATCTGGTAGTTGTCTATCGGGAGACAGTGGTATGCAATCGTGATTGTGATTTGTTCAGTGTATTAAGAGAAAATTGTAAACCCTGCACTTGTCCAAGGGCCTCCTGATGCTCCCCTACTATCTGATCTCTCTTTGTTTGTAGTCTAGCTACCTCATACTATAGTCTCTCAAACTTTTCTAGGGTCTAAGATGACTGTGCATCCTGGGTAGCCTCAACCTAGTGGACATTCCTCCTAAGACTCTCATACACTACCCACAATATGACATAAAGCCCAAACAACTCTATATCTTGATCCATAATGGGTGGGGGCACATATTCCATATCAGTGGCCTCCTTGTCGATTGATGGTGGCACTATCTTTGTAGCCACCTGATGATAGAGATCTTGAAGGTCTCTCATGACTCCTGCAAGATAGAAAACATAAATATAATCAGTACACATCATGATATATATGTATACATAAAATTAAAGCATATAACATAAGCATAGGCATAAAGTAGAATAGTAAATAAAATATCATCACCTAGCTCTCTGGAAAGCTATTAAAATCACACCTCATCGTGTGCATGGGACATGGAGGATTTGCTAGCCTCTCCATGGCTATGGGTGCTCTAGTGCCTATTGCATATATTGCTCATGATCTAGTAACACAAATAGGAGATGGATCTTCCCACTTGTGGCTTGCCAGATCCTCATCTGCTACCTCACCACCCTCACTCAAAAACTTCTCCTCCTCCTCCTCCTCCTCCTTCTCCTCATCCCTCTCCTCCTACCCATCACATTTAGGATCTGCATCCTTATCATACTCCTAGTCTATTACATCTGTAAATATGTCTGTAGCCCTATAGCATGTCTCCTCATCCCTATCCTCCACCTCATCCCCCTCATCTAGGAGCGGCCCTACATCACCTATCAGCTCATCCATCAAGAATATGAGAGCTAGTTGTGACACTATCCACCACTCCTCATAGTCATCTTTGGCACTGACGTCATCAATGTCGAAGGCCGAAAGGCATTTCATGATCTGAGAACTTGAATTCACTATAGATGAAACTTTCGATGGTGAACCATCTAGAATCATCAGGTCTCTAGGAACTCTATACTAATCTCCTCAAAAAGTATTGTGCCTATTAGCTCTCAAAAACACAAGCTGAATGCCTCAAGAGGCTACCGATCTCTTGATACGCTTTAGGGTAACAAAAAAGGTCAAATGAATTAAACCTTCTACTCTTTAGGTGCTGCTAGACCTAGGTGGGTGTACCTATCTGAATAGTGCAGGCTTATCTTATGATTATCCTTCTGAAATTCTTTGTCCACAATGGTAGATGATAGTGAAAAAAATGAAACCAAACCTGATAGCAATTTGTAGATCTAAATCCTAAAATACTTAATTAACAGATATAAAGAAGCTAAATGAATTCAAATGATGAAATTGTAGAGACCAGTGCCTTGTTGGGTATGCGGAGTCAAACGAAATAGAAATGGGTAACTTATTCTAGCAGAAAATCAAATTGCAGGCATATGATATGTTCATAACTTGTATAAACGATGCAAGATTATGACTACTAAGCTCTTCTTTAATAATCCAAATGAATCTTCCTGATTACTGTGATCAATGAAAAGGATTTAATCCCTACTTGAGAGAACCAGTTAATTAATCACATAAATGCAACAAATGTGCATAGATAAACTGAAAGTAAACTTGTTATTCCAATTTAAACAACCAAAAAAATCAAATTGGAGACAACTTCAGCAATACTTTCCAATAAGCTTAACAAACAATTGATACTAAAATAACCTATCACACCAGCTGAATTTCATTGAAACCACCATTAAAAAACATGCACCATGGTCTCCAGAATGAGAACTTTATTCTACTGTGCCCATTCCTACTCTACTATATTTTTCTAATCTAAAATCTTCTCCCCCTTCTATTACAATTGGGGTGTATATTTATACACTAGCAATCCAAAAACAAAATATGTTGAGATCACATGTCAGCTAGAATCCATATCGATCAACCGTTACAATCGGGCCCTGTCATGTTGGCCCAACACTTTAAAATTATGTTTAAATTGCCAACCAATCGCCAAGACAGGCCTGAAGGTATGTCGAAGGAAAAATAATGCTTATCACTCCCTGCCAGTGTTCCCCTACATCGCATTCGCTGTGACCAAGCATATCTCTCGCCAATGAAATACTTTCGTTTTGTTCATAGTTGCTATAACTCAACAGTATCAGAGAGACCTCATGTAGACTTTATCCTATTTCACCGAAAGTCATCATTTACCCTAGGTCACCGTAGCACCTTGCTTGTTACACCAAAGTCAAAGGATATTCTTCTTATTCTTTAAGCTTCGCTGTGACCACACAACATCGGTGAGATTCAATAGCGAATTAACTAGGTTCCACTGAAAGCCTCGAGCCACAATATATCGCCAAGTCAAACAATTTTACACCGATAGAAAACACCCGCCTCATGTTTGTCGCTATAGCCCATCACACTCAGGGAGACGTCATATAGAGATTTCATGCTATACCAAGAAACTTTATTCACCCGTATCGTTGTAACTCTATGATATCAGAGGGACCCTATGTCGAATGCTTTAAGTTTCGCCAAAGGTCATCCCGCTAGCCTCCATCACCAAAACAAGAGTGAACTCTCACTGAAAGTCACTTGGAGGAAAGCTTTGCATTGTCGGTGAGACAAATAAAACTTGCCCAGACCTCCTACCACAAACACATGCCTTTGCCGATAGAGTCCACACATGTTTCATCTATGAGACACCACTGCATTCATCAAGACCTACTATGAATCCAACATAGTCTCACCGAAATAAAATTCAAAGAGAAACCATGTGTAAGGTCGGTGAGACCGAAGGTCACTCGCCAAGACCTTACAATGATAGCCTCATCTCCCACCGAGCTTCCCCTTCACTTGCCAGTTAGTGTGACAAAATGATATCGCCAAGAGCCCGCACCGATACCGCCAAGCTCTTGCCGAAGACCTCCATATGCACAAGTCGAGGAGACAGATAGAGTTCGATAAGACACTTCCCCAAAAGCCATAACATATGCCGATAAAAATCTCCACGGTCACTAAAATAACATGGTTGCAATGTCGATAACTGCAAATAGACAAATGCCAGTCACCACAACAAAGAACATGTCACGCTGATACACCTAAAAAAAAAGATTTTAGTAGAAAAAACACAATTGGGTCGGGGAGACCCAAACCAACTCATGTCGATATGGACCAAAGTGTGGAAAATGTAGACATGGACGAATTATATGGGGCAATAAGGGAAAAATATAGATGAAAAATGCATATTGTAGGACCAAATAAAGAAATTTATGAGTGAAGTAATATGTAAAATTATCAGATTTTATAGTTCCAACAGTGGCTCCATCTGGGGATGAATGAGAGTAAGATCATTGCAAGGATCCAGATTCTTTGGGTGAGCAGACCAGACCATACACAAAATGAGCCAGAAGCAGAGTGGAAGTGGACCAAAAGCATGAAGCAAAATGAATGCAAGATGGAGGTGAATGCAAAATGGAAGTACACCAGAACCCTAAACTACTGTGCATGGAAAAGAAATTTACAGAGCATACACAAGAGTTGTCCATGCACTGGCAACCCTCAATCCTCTATTTTTTCAATTTCACCTTTCCTGAGCTGTTACAATCTAAAACTCAAACCAAGCCTTTCCCTTGTCAAATACCTGGTTTTGTTTTGAGTTCATCATATTTCTCTTGAAGACACAGATGCAATCCTTCCTGTCACTGAAAGTTTTTAAAGAATCACTATGCTCATCTTGGACCAACTTCCCGACAGTATTCAATAGTTTATATTCTCCATCATCAGATAAAATGTTATCCTCAAAATACAAAATATATGCACATGAAATGCAACATTCCTCATTTTCTTTCTCACTGTTATGTATTATGAAACATTCTCCCAACATTATAAAAATTTCACAATCATAGTGCTTCTTTTGAAAAAAAAAAAACTCTGTCATATCATTGTTGTTTGAGGAAAACAAGTCAGAAACCTTCTACACCTTTTCAGTATCTCTATTCAGAGACAACACTGGATCATGACTCAAATCTTCAATATTAAGCATATGTGAACCAATCAAATCTGGAATACTATCATCCTTGGTATGCAAACAATTGTCTTCTTCACATGTATTAGAAATTTCAAGATCACATACCTCATCCTGAATAGAAATAGACTTTTGATAAATACCAAAAGTATCACCATCACTCCAAGAAATACACAGGGAGTCATAAGAATCTTTACACCAAGATTTTTCACTGTTAAAACAAAAGTAAGATGAAGACAAAACTTCAAGATCATCATGTGCACACCCCATGTATTCAGAAGTAAACCAATCTACAATCTGCTCACTGACAAGTGAACAAGTCTCTATATTTTCATCACTACAATTATACTCCTCGCTTTTGTCATCATCAAACAGAAATCCAATACCATCAGAGAATGGAAAATCAGAAACATCATCAATGTAGTTATTTATTCCATCATTTTCCATGTCTAAAATTATTTCCTCCTTTTCATAGAATGGAATTGAAAATATCTAAAACTTACTCATTGACACACCTTGGCAAAAAGTCATCTGATCATCATTTAACTCTTCATCATACAACGAGTTTGAAAAAAATTGGAAATCACTTTCAAATGTACAAACCTCTTCTTCATCAGATGTATCTTCATAACTTTCAACTGTAGCTAGAGGTATTGTATACTTACTATCTGATGAATCATTATCTCCCATTTCCTCTTCATCCAGATCCTCATGAGGAGTAGAAGGAGCCCTTGACTGTAGATCAAAATCCTCAGGTTCATCATCAGAATCAGAACAAACACTGGATTCCTCACAACATGCACTGCTTTCCCTGTCACAATCTGTTATGCAAGAGAAACCTCTTGTACCTTCACCTTTCTCATGCAGGAAATCATAGGAATCATTCTTGTTTGAACATGTCTTATCTTCCATTGGATACATCATCTGATCAATTTCTCTATACTCATCAGAAATATAGCTATTGGATTCAACATTGATAGTATTCTCATACCTTATTCCCCGGGACAACGCCTAGCTCACAATTCCTTGTGTCTCCTTTTGATCAGCAATAATTAGTATCTATATCTCTTCTTCAGTAAGTCTCTTCATATTGTATTGAGTAGGCACCTCAACCAAACATGGCTCAGTATAATCTTCATCAGAATCATAAAAGATCTGTTGTTCAACCATATGGACATTGTACTTCTGATTTGAAACATTATATTCATAGCCTTCATACTTCAAAGGTGAGTTCCTTTCCACAACATGGTGAAAGGTATTTGAAGTCAAATAAACTTTGTGATCCTCTTCATTGTTTTCCATCAGCATTCCCTCCTCCTGTATTCTTTGGGCTACAACACAATGATCTGGGGAATGTGGCTTATCACAAAAATCACAAAAGTAATTGTTACTTACCATATAGGTTCCTTTCTTGCTCAATGGATCAGAAGCTCCCTCGCTTCCAGGCCTAGCTGTTATAGGTTTGTTGTCCCTCCAATCTATATTATAAGGCATGTTATGCAACCTCGGCCTTTTGTTCCTATATGTGTTGCTTTGCTGAGAAACCCTAGGAATATCTCTTTTATTGATTATCCCAGCAACCTTCCTATTATTTTCAATTGTTTGTGCCATCTTTTGTGCCTCAGCCAAACTTATTGGGAATTTATTTCTCAGCTCATACCCTGTCTTTGGATCAAAAGCATTCAAATAAATACTTAGTGCTACAGAATCTGGCAACTTTGATCCAATAGGTATCCTACTCTGCAACTTATTGAATCTCTGATTGAAATCATAAATTGTATCACTTTGATCTTTCTGAATGTGCAATAATTCACGAAGAAAAAATCTGGTGCACTTAGATTCCCAAACTACTCAAGGAATTGATCTTAAAATCCTTGGAGAGAATCAATAGAGACAGCTGGTAAGTTGTTGAACCAATCCCTAGCATCTTCAACAAGTGATATCATGAATAGCCTCATATGTAAATCTTCGTAGGGCACATCCAAATCTTGGATGAAAGCATCGAAACTTCTTAAATGATCTTTAGTAGTGATAGCATTGCACCCTGTAAAATTTGGAACAATACCCCTCCAACTACCATCCATTGGATAAGGGGATAATGGAAGCCCTGCCAAATCAAACTGTCTGATCATAGTTGTATGCTGATGAGGGGGGATGCCAGGTGGGTATTGATGTTGATACATCAGACCATAGTACTGTGCATAATGATAACATGGCACATACTGCTGACCAAGAGGAGCTCCAGCATGACCTCCCCTAAACTGAGATTCTCCTCCATTCATATTTAAAAAACTACAGAAATTCTTTCAGAGTCGCCACCTACTTTTCCAAAAGTAGGAAAATCATTATTTCTGATCTATTTCCTAGCGGAATCACCCTTTCTGAAATTTCTCAAATTCTAACTTTTTCTCCAATGACTCTATAATGTGGTCTTCAACCGAATTTTCTGATATAATCCCCAACAGAGTCGCCAATTTGTTAGCTCTCAAAAATGCAGGATGAATGCCTCAAGAGGCTACCAATCTCTTGATACGCTTTAGGGTAACAGACAAGGTCAAATGAATTAAACCTTCTACTCTTTAGGTGCTGCAAGACCTAGGCGGGTGTACCTATCTAAATAGTGCAGACTTATCTTATGATTATCCTTCTGAAATGATTTTTCCACAATGGCAGATGATAGTGAACAAAATGAAACCAAACCTAATAGCAATTTGTAGATCTAAATCCTAAAATACTTAATTAACAGATATAAAGAAGCTGAATGAATTCAAATGATGAAATTGTAGAGACCAGTGCCTTGTTGGGTATGCAGATTCAAATGAAACAGAAGTGGGTAACTTATTCTAGCAGAAAATCAAATTGCAGGCATATGATATGTTCAAAACTTGTATAAACAATGCAAGATTATGACTAATGAGCTCTTCTTTAATAATACAAATGAATGTTCCTGATTACTGTGATCAATGAAAAGGATTTAATCCCTACTTGAGAGAACTAGTTAATTAATCACATATATGCAGCAAATGTGCACATATAAACTGAAAGTAAACTTGTTATTCCAATTTAAACAGCCAAAAAAAATCAAATTGGAGACAGCTTCAACAATACTTTCCAATAAGCTTAACAGACACTTGATATTAAAATAACCTATCACACCAGTTGAATTTCATTGAAACCACCATTAAAAAACATGCACCATGGTCTCCAGAATGAGAACTTTATTCTACCATGCCCATTGCTACTCTACTATATTTTTCTAATCTAAAATCTTCTCCCCCTTCTATTACAATTGGGGTGTATATTTATACACCAACAATCTGAAAACAAAATATGTTGAGATCACATGTCGGCCAGAATCCATATCGATCAACCATTACAATCGGGCCTAGTCATGTCAGCCTAGCACTTTGAAATTATGTTTAAATCACCAACCAATTGCCAAGACAAGCCTGAAGGTATGTCGAAGGTTATCGCTCCCTGCCAGTGTTCCCCTGCATCGCATTCTCTGTGACCAAGCATATCTCTCGCCAATGAAATCCTTTCATTTTGTTCATAGTCACTATAACTCAACAGTATCAGAGAGACCTCATGTAGACTTTATCCTATTTCACCGAAAGTCATCATTTACCCTGGGTCACCGTAGCACCTTGCTTGTTACACCGAGGTCAAAGGATATTCTTCTGATTCTTTAAGCTTCGCTATGACCAAACAACATTGGTGAGATTGAATAGCGAATTAACTAAGTTCCACCAAAAGCCTCAAGCCACAATATATCGCCAAGTCACAAATGATTTTACACCGACAGAAAACACCCACCTTATGTTTGTTGTTGTAGCCCATCACACTTGGGGAGATGTCATATAAAGATTTCATGCTATACTGAGAACCTTTATTCACCCGTATCACTGTAACTCTATGATATCGAGGGAACCCTATGTTGAACGCTTTAAGTTTCGCTGAAGGTCATCCCGCCAGCCTCCATCATCAAAACAAGAGTGAACTCTCGTCAAAAGTCACTTGGAGGAAAGCTTTGCATTGTCGGTGAGACAAATAAAACTTGCCCAGACCTCTTGCCACAAACACATGCCTTTGCCGATAGAGTCCACACTTGTTTCATCAGTGAGACCTCACTGCATTTGTCAAGACCTACTATGAATCCAACATAGTCTCACCGAAAGGAAATTCAAAGAGAAACCATTTGTAAGGTCGGCGAGACCGAAGTTCACTCGCCAAGACCTTACAATGATAGCCTCATCTTCCACCAAGATTCCCCTTCACCTACCGATTGGTGTGACAAAATGATATCACTAAGAGCCCGCACCGATACCACCAAGCTCTTGCTGAAGACCTCCATATGCACAAGTCAGGGAGATGGATTGAGTTCGATAAGACACTGCCCCGAAAGCCATAACATATGCCGATAAACATCTCCATGGTCGTCGAAATAACATGGATGCAATGTCAATAACTGCCAACAAACAAATGCCAGTCACCACAACAAAGAACATGTCACGCTGATGCACCTGAAACAAAATATTTTAGCAAAAAAAACATAATTGGGTCGGGGAGACCCAAACTAACTCATGCCGATATGGACCAAAGTGTGGAAAATGTAGACATGGATGAATTCTATGGGGCAATAAGGGAAAAATATAGATGAAAAATGCATATTGTAGGACCAAATCAAGAAATTTATGAGTGAAGTCATATGTAAAATTATCAGATTTTACAGTTCCAATAGTGCCCTAGGTTCTATTTGAACCTGACCAAACTATCACATGATGTGATCATAGTAGAAAGGTTGTACTATGTAATTGTGTCTACCAATCAAGAACCTATCCATCTGCAATCACCTCATTTGTTGAGTCTCATCTAGCCACTATAGCACAAGCTAATAAGGTCTCCAAAGGATCCCATTCTCCTCCAGTCGGCCAAATCAGACTCTCCAAAAGTGGATGTCACCATATTGCCAAAAATACTACAAAGGATAGTTGAAAGCTTGATGATACCCCAAGGCTATTGGACATGGGAACCTTGTCGGTATGGTACATGTGATATGGTCTAAGCACTACACCTGCAAAATTGTATAGTGTACCATGCTATCGACCTCCCAAAATATAAATCATTCAAGATAATAGTACAAATGCACTAGGATGTTGCGCCCCCAAGCATATACAATCTTGTGCTCTACCATCCCTCGAATGAGGTGTACTATTCCTCCCTTTAAGTGTTATCCCTAACCATTAGGGATGAGTACTAGTGCTACTATCAACATCATAATCCATGTACTAGTGGGGCCCATGAGTATAGTAGCATCACTAGATCTATCTATGGACACACCCTCTGATCATGCACTGGACCTCCCAAGGAGTACTGCATGTCATATTTTGTCTCTCAAAATGACCTTTCCACCAGGAAATGTACTCTCTCACACTGAATCAAAACTCAAAGTATGCAGTGTATGTCCTCTAGTGTTATGGTCATCTTACTAGTAGGATAATGAAATTTACATGTATCTACATACCATCGCTCTCCTAATCCCATCAACATAGGATTGTGGTACCTCATAGGGGGCATGAGGTATGCCCTTGATATAATCCTATAGTTTGCAAAATCTTTGCATCCTTTGTTGAAAGAGTGGGGGCTATGTCTTGAAGGAAGCTAATCTATTTGCCACCTAGACACTATCATGAATGGGTGGGACCCTAATAAAAAAGCACAAATATGTCCTATAAGTAGTCTAAACTATTAAATATTTACATCAACAATCATAAAAGTGTACTAAAGTTATTCTAGTGTACTTTCCTAGAGTTCCTAGACACTTTAGACCCCTTTTGGGACACTCCATGAAGAAATGGGACACTTTGCGAAAAATTAGGACACTTTGCGAAAAAAGGGGACACTTTGCGAAAAAAAGGGGACAATTTGCAAACTTTTTCCAAGGCCATAGATTAACCTAGAAATTCATAAAATTCATAAAATAATGTGTAAGGAAAAAGCGAAGGCAGAAAAATCAACTCACCTTATGATAGTGCTCATCATGGGCCACCCGGTCTTGCAGGACATCTAGTTTTGTAGGCCTTTAGTCTTGTCGGCTTGACATCTTCAACTACACACCAATCACTCTCAAGCTACAAAAAGGTAAATAAAAAAATAGTTAGAATTTACTTCACTTTTTGCTCTTATATAGGTTAAAATTAGGGTTTTTACTATACTAGAGTTAAAGAGTGTCTTTTATTCAAATTAGCATAACGAGTGCTAAAGAGCTCCATTTTCAACATCATTTGTTATGTTGGAATCTTGATTCCACTCCCTCATCAAATGTTTATCGCTATGTTGTATGGTACTTAGAAATACCCTGTGATATGACCTACCTTACTTTACATGGTTAGAATGCTACCTTGATTCCACCTCTGTAAAGGAAGCAAAATCAGGGGTGGGCATATATCTACCCTCGAATGTGATTTCTAGAGAGAATTTAGATTTAAAATATTTTTGTACAACTAATGAATTCATGTTGCAGGATGCGGTTCCTAATGTTGTAGTTTTGCAAATAACTACACTGGAGGCTTCATTCTCCTGTGTTGTGGATGAACTTATATGAGTATCATTTTATGAGATAAAGTGTACTATTCATAATCATTTAGCTTGCATATGCACGTAGAGTCATATGGGTGCTAAAGTGGGGGCTAAATGTGACAACTTTCTTGGAGATACTACAATTCCTTGTCTAATTTGGACCTATCTTGGGTACCTTTTCATTAATTACCCTTTAAATCATCATTTATAGGCCCTTAAGACCCACTATTTTGGATCTCGAGGCTTATTTCACATAAAAATCCCATCAAATCACTTAAAAAATGAAAATCCAGAAAACCCAACTCAAAAAGCTAAGGTAGGACTCATTCACCATCTTGGGTGAATGAGTCCCCTTAGGTGGGACCCATTCGCTAAGGGTGGTGAATGAGTCAAATTTGAGCAGGAAATTCACCTTTTTAATTCAAAATTTTGGTGGATGTCATCCTTTGAGATCAAAATAATGATAAATTATGTGTTAATGCCTATATAAGCAAGTTTCTAAGTGATTTTTATCATCTAAGAAATCCAAGAAAGCATTTTCAAGAGAAATTTCAAGAGACAAGTATCAATCATTCTTTCACAAGAGCATTCAAGTTTCAAAAGAAAGCAAATTTGAAGTCTTGGAGTAGCATTAGAGTGTTTTTGAAGGTCTTCAAGCTCACTTTCATTCAATATCTAGCATTTTCAAGGGTTGATCATGGTTGTGTATGGTGAATCATGATGAACTATAGGTTGGGGAGATGCAACTAGCCATCAAGCAAATCCTAAAGACTTATTTCCTAGGTGATTCCATCCCCCATTATCACTCTACATTTAGCCTAAGGAAGGTACAATAATCATTAGGGATCATTTGGGGTGATTAGAGATCTCCCCAAGTGAGTCATTCATCTTCATATTCCCATTCTTTCATCATATTCTTACACATTAGAATAGGATTGCATGATGTTTCATATTTCTTCGTCATAGACACACTTAAGACTAGGGTTTGCATGCATATTTCATTATTTCTATCAAGGTTTATTTTTTCAAACTAGGGGTTTGACCAAGGAAAAATCCCCATTATAAAATCAATTTTATATTCTATTTTGTAGGTATTTTCATAGATTCAGATTTGGAATTTAAGTTGGAAGGAAAGAGCAGGTGTTGAAGTACAGATCTGAACTTTAAATTCCCAAAAAAGTGGAATGGGGCTGATTTTCCAAGAGTGGTAAATGAGTCCCACTATAGGTTTTTTCTAGATCTGTTTGTAGATTTAGATACCCTTTTTCCTAAAATAGGTAATTGTGTAGAAATCCAGATCTGGGATTGACTCGCCCAAATTGGCGAATGAGTCCCAGTAGGTCAAAAAGTCAAATTTTCAGCATTTCAGAGATTCAATCATTCATTTCCATTGTTCTATTCTATTTGTATTTCTAGGTCATTTAATAGGTTATTGCATTAAACTATGGTTTAGAGTCGCATCTTACATTTCATTATCTTTTCCAAGTCTAAACTTGGTGGTGAACCCCTTATTAGTCTACATTCAGCTCCTAGGACAACCCTAATGCAAGATCTCTTTCTCTTTTGCATTGAAATATCTAGGGTTATCCTTGAGTGAAATAATCTTGAAAGTGGGTGTGCTCTATGTTGTAAACCATACAATAACACTTAATTATCCCTCATCATCCATACACATTTAAAGATTTTCTAGGAGATAATTCATCTATAAGGATTTCTAGAAAGGGAATCATAAATATTGATGGAAAATCCAAGACAAAAGATGTGCAACAAAGAATAAAATCTCCTATTTCATAATCAAGGATGTGAAATAAGAAGTGAAAAGTCTTGTAGATTGATGGTAGAAGGATCTAGGATTGGTAGCAACTTATACAACCCAAATAGTGATAAAAAATACATTGTCTTCTAGGATAGACAAGTGAAGGCTAGTTGTGTCATACAAGAATGGCATACATTAAGTTTTATAATCTTATGAAGATTAGCTCCAAGTAAGTAGTTATAAATGTGCCAAAGATTATCAAGCTTGCAAGAACCATGTACAAAGAATGTCAAATTGGGAAGAAGATGAGGATAAGGCTCAAGACCACAAAATAACGGATTCACACTAGTTTGTGAAAACCTACCAAGACAAAGAACCTCCAAGGTGAAAGGTATTTCATGTTACTCATGGATTATTTTTCTAGAATGGCATGGGTTACATTCTTTAAAGAAAAATTACAAGCTTTTAGTAGGTTTGATATTTTCAAATCAATGGTTGAAAATGAAATGAATGCTAGAATCAAGTTTATAAGGTCTGATAGAGGTGGTGAGTTCACATCAAATAAATTTGATGAATTTTTTGAAGAGTATGGGATAAAGAGGTATTTATTTGATGCTAGAACTCCTCAACAAAATGGAGTAGTGAAAAGAAAGGATACAAATATTCAATGGATGATAAAGACAATATGGAATGAATCTAAGTTTCCTTAAGTATATTAGAAAGGATCAGTTCATATTGTTGTCTATATTCTTAATAGTGGAAAAATCAGAGTGGACAACACCAAGATCCCTTATGAGCTATGGTATGGAAGACCAACATCTATCAAGTATTTCAGAATTTTGGAAGAAAATATTAAATCAAAAGAAATGAAGAAGGATTAAGAAAATTTTATTTAAGATATTATGAAGGCTTTTTTCTCAAATACTCAACTAGGAGTAAAGCTTATAAGTGCTGTAATAAATTATCGAGGAAGATAGTTGAAGGTGAAAATGTTAGGGTTGAGGAAGAGTCACATAAAATCACACATGACTAAGAAGACTATTGGGTAGATGAGCCTACATTCTCAAAAGAGGAGGAAGAAGAAGAAATTGAAGAAAATGTAGAAAAACTAGAGAAAACCACCAAGACTCACATGTCAAGTATGTTCAAAAGAATCACTTAGAAGATTGAATCATTGGAGATAAGAATGAAGGAGTATAGAATAGGAGAATATTTGCAAGGATAAATGAATAGGTGAAATTTTCTTTGCTATCAAGAATAGAACCAAAAAAAAAATTGATGCAAGCAACCTGATGAAAAATGGATACAATCAATGGAGGAACAACTAAATCAAATATAGAAAAATAAGAATTTTGAATTGGTCCCAAGACCTGCAAACAAGAATGTGATAGGGATAAAATGAGTGTTCAAAAATAAATCAAATGAAGATGGAGAAGTGGTAAGAAATAAGACAAGGTCGGTATACAAAAGTTATTCACAAGTAGAAGGGATTTACTTTGGGGAAATATTTTCTCCAGTGGAAAGAATGGAGGAAATAATAATGTTTCTTATATTTTTTAATTCACAAGGACTTCAAGGTATATCAAATGGATAATATTCCTTCTTGAATGATGAATTAAAAGAAGTCTACATAGAGCAACCTAATGGTTTATAGTTATTATAGGATCCAAACATGATATGCAAACTTAAGAATGCTTTTTATGGTCTCAAACAAGCCCCTAGGGCTTGATATACAAGGTTAGAAAGGTACTTAGTCTAGCAAGGCTTCATGAAAGGTACCACATTAAACAATCTCTACATCAAAATTGTGGGTGAACCAATTCTTATAGTTATTGTATACATTGATGAAATTATCTTTGGTGGGAATGATGTAATATGTGAGAGATTTACTAAAGAGATGTAGAAGGAATTTAAATTTTATATGATATGTGATCTATCATTCTTTCTTGGACTCCAAATTTTTCAATTAGATGATGGCATTTTTTATCTTTGAAGAAAAATATGTCAAGGAGATGTTGAAGAAGTTTGGTATGGATGATTGCAAACTAGTAAGTACTCCTATGGTAAGAGGTTTTCATTTGAGCAAAGATGATGAGTTAGGTAAGGCTAATCAGACTCTGTATATGTCTATGATTGTGAACCTAATGTACTTACCAACATCAAGGTTTGAAATTATGTAAGTTGTTTGCTTGGTTGCAAAATTTCAATTTGATCCAAGAGAAACTCATGTGAAGGTAGTCAAGAGGACTTTTAGATACTTAAAGAGAACTCTAGATCATGGGTTGTGGTATCAAAAAGTGATGAATTTTCCTTGAGTGCATATATTGATGTTGATTGGGTTGGTAGTGTTGATGATAGGAGAAGTACCAGTGTTTTCCAAGATTTATTTTTGGGAGATAGATTGGTCTCATGGTTTAGTAAGAAGAAAGATTCAATGTCATTCTTGGTAGTACAATCTTAAGTGCAAAATTTTATTTTTTCATGGTAAAAATATAATAGTTTCTTGCATGGTTGTTATTTCCTTTATACTAGGGGGAAAAGATAACTAGTTTCAAGGATATGAGTATTCTTTTCATGGAACCCCTCTTCAGCTCTTGTTTCCTTAAAATACCAACATAGCTCATGTATGTTGATATTGTAAGGAGTCATATCACCCTGTCCATTTCATAGATGTCTTGTGATATTTAACTTATTAAAATACCCCTTTAATGGTGGTGTTGTTAAAATGCTCTCTAAGGTGTGGTTATCATTTGGTCCGTTACGATGTTAAACATTTATGCACCTCCTTAGGTGTGGATGGTGATTGTCCCCCTGTGATGTTAAACTTTATGTGCTCCCTGAGGCATGATTTGCAAGATATTCCATAGATTTTGCATACTGTGGCTTGTGGATTCATGAACTTGAGCACTCCTTCTACATAACCACATATTATAATACACCTAAATTTCTAGTGGAGCCATGTGTTTATGAGTGGTTTAAAATACTTATGAGAGCTCCACATTGTCTAACACATTTGGTATTTGAGAAAAAATTAAGATTGAGGTATCCTTTCCTTACTAGCTTGAATCTTTTTATACTAACCATTGTGTTTGTGTTTTATATCATTTTTGTGTTTGCACTATTTTTATTTACAATTTTATTATTTTATTTATGTTATTTTAGTGATGTGTTTCTTTTTTGTGTATGCATATTCTTTGTCATGCTACATTATACATCATATATGTGCATTCCTTTTTCCTTATATTGTCTTGCCATAAGATCTTGAATCTGGGGTGCTTGTGTGTTCCCCTAGATTTAGTGCAATTGTATCTCCTCCAGATTTGGATAATTAAAACCCTTTTGAAATATTATTACTTTAGTTTGAGTTTGAACATAAGTTCATACTCCCACTCAAGTGGGGGCTAAATATAGCATCATAAACTTTCACCCTTGACAATTTCACACTAGGTTTTACTCCCCTATGTGATTTAATCTAATTATGCACCTAATTTCCTAATCATGCATGTAGTTTAACATTTCAAAACACTTATTGGAAAATCAAACATGGGAAACTAAAGAAGGAATTTAATGTTTTTCCCTTGAAACTTTGGGTCCCTAAAATGTAGGAATATAGTCTATAGCATAGGGCACCCTAGACTACCTATTTTGGCTCCAAATATAAATATTTCAGTATTGGTAATTTATTATTTGAAATTCAAATTTTAATTAAATACATAGTATTTTTTATAATTTCAAATAGGTAGGAATATACTAATACTTCGATTGAATAAATAAAGTGTCCTAAAAGCATTCAAGGGTAGTCAAAGGTTGAATTATCAATATTATTATAATATTATTTCATTCAAGCATCATGTCAAGTTTTGTGTAAGTCTCATTCATGCATTGTATGCATTTTGTTTTTTAACACTAACATTTGTAGGTCTTCAAATCAAACCAAATCAAGCAACAAGGAAGCCTTGAAGGTGATGAGTGTGACTTCAGTCTATTAAGTTGACTAGGTATGAGTGGTGAGTCATAATAAAGTCTCAATTCATTACTTATTTATCAATTAGCCTTTATCTGTCAAAATGTTAAGCTTTATTTTATCATCAATTTTTCCATTGTGGAGATATAAATAGAAATATAGGGTTTGATTGACCAAAGCCCCTATATGGAACAACCCTTCCACTCTTTCCATGTGTGGAGATTATAGATTTAAAGTGAATTGAAAATATATTGAAGACAATTTTCTCATTCATGCATAAAAATCCTACAAGTTGGAAAGTCATAGTGTAATGCCCTTTTCTAAAAATAATATTCACTATTTTTGGTAAACTTTGTTT
Organism: Sequoia sempervirens; assembly: GCA_007258455.2. Taxonomy (NCBI): domain Eukaryota; kingdom Viridiplantae; phylum Streptophyta; class Pinopsida; order Cupressales; family Cupressaceae; genus Sequoia; species Sequoia sempervirens. Next base: position 50,001 of record VDFB02078306.1, read on the forward strand.
CCTAAGTAGCAAGTAAAGACTTCAAGATGAATTAGGAAAATTGGGTTTTCAAAATGAATTAATTAAATTATTATTGAGTGAAAAAATTATGAATATTCCTAAATTATATTTGTGGGACCAAGTTGGGTGTGGATTTCTAGTGGAGCATGTTAATGGTCAAAATAGTGATTCTCCTCTTGGCAGTGGGAATTACAAACTTTATGGTGATCCACTCTTGTTGGAAGTAGTTAAAAATTTTCAAATTCATGTTTCCCTCCGTTGGCCATGGTATTTTGGCACAAAAATTGGCATTGGTAGCACGGTTTGATATATTATTACCTATTTTCCAAGTTGGGCTTCATTCTATGCACTATTTTCTCTCATAGGTTGTGATGATTCATCAAAGGCTAGAAAATCGATGAAGGATGAATCTTTGAGGTTGGTAAAAAAAGGGGATTGAGGCTCAAAAATATTGGTTTATAGGATCTCCAAGTTCAAGTTCATTCCAATATTTCCATTGTATTGAACACTTTCCATTTGTGTTCTTTATTCCAATTTGATTCTAGGATTTTGTAGTAGTTTGGTATGCAACATAGTGTAGATTTATGAGTTTAAGATTGCATTTTTTTTGTGAGAAGAATATTTTTATGTTATTACAATATTCATGCGTATACTTTTCTTGTTGGAACATTTTATGAATTTTGGGGTGAGTTCATTCTAGTTTCGGTGTAGGTTTTAGCTTCCAGATCAGAGAGTTGTGATGTATTTTGTAGCAGCTATTCATGGTCAATATATACTATATATGACATAAAATATGATGTAATTCCATGTGGGTATCAATAATAAATCATTCTATTTTAGTTTCTCCTTACTTGATTTCCAATTTGATGCATTTTGGTGATGCTTTCAACTTAGTCATTTTTCTCTATTTTGAATTTGATAGAAATAATAATATAGGTATTGAGATAAGTTTATTTTGCAGAAATGACAATATTTTCAATATTTTTTGTTAACTAATTTTTGAGATATCATAATTTTATTAAATTTAAATTTTATTTTAAGTTGGGAAATTACTGTGGTATCAAACCCATGATCTTTCCACCTTGAGGGTTTGATCATATTTTTGAAAAAAAGAGGAAAGAGAAGTAAAGATATGGCTGATTTTTATTAGATATTCTTTCTAGAGATACAAGGGAGTAGTAAAAAGCTATATATAGTCTTGTGGAGACAAGAGAGGCAATGAGGTTGCTAGAAAAAACAACTTCAAAATCCAGTGTCGCCAAAAGAGACTAGGAGTTCATCAAAGGTTCAATAAAGAAATCTAAAAGTTTCCAAGTCTATGTTCCTACTTGAAGGTGATCTTGCTACATCCATCAACCCATCAAATTCCATGGAATAGTTTTCAAGAGATCTAGCAAAAATGAGAGAAACATATGCTAATCAAGATGAATAATTTAGAAATTTAATCCCATACAATGATTATGTCACTCAGATGTAAAGTATGTTAACTGCAAGGGACTACAAGCATCACCAAAATCCTAGTAGAAAGGAACTCATGACTAAAAAATGATATATATTTAGACCCATAATTTGATAAATGAGACAAGATCTAAACTAGAGCATGGTTACAAAAGATGCAGGACTCTTTCATACTTAGTCTCATGAAGGAGTAAGTTGCAATTCAATATGCAATTTTGCATCTTGAAGCAGATGCTCTTTTTTTTGGCACCAAGGTATGAACACCCAATTCAACATTCATGTAAATTATTTTGATGAATTTTCAAAGTTTGATTGATAGATTTGAACGAAATTTTCAAGATGAGAAGTGGGTTGTAGAATAGTTCATAGAAAAAAAGTCTCATGTAGTGAGTGCTTTGAAGCATGATGAATGTGTGAAATTTTTTAAGGATGACTCTTTGAACATGTATAAAATCATGGAATATTATAAGACTAATGTCTACCTTGATGTCTCTAGTAGAGAAGATAATGATGATGGGTTCTCTAATGCACCTTCTGTTAGGTCTCAAATGTGTAGGCTTTGAGCATTAATTGGGTGCTATTCTTTTAATGCACTTTTGGCCAATGAACGAGGAAAACAAGATTGATTACTTCCTACTCTTCAGGTTGTGCTAGACCTAGGTAGGTGTACATGAGTGATAAGGTAGATTTGAGAGTTTAAAATTGATCCTATTTCAAGAAATCTACTCACAATGGCACATAGGGGTGAAGTAGATGCAAACCTTGATAACTAATACCTACTAAGAGTATTTGAATAATCATGAATGTGAATTGAATTTATATAAAATGTTTTAAAAATGACCAGTGCCTAGTCTATTGGGTGAATGGAGTGAATTGGTGGATGGTGATTATGAAGATGGATTTGTAGAATAAGTAAACCTATTATTTAGCTTAACTCTAACTATTGGGAACTTTTAAATTCCTACACCTTGTGCAAACATGCAGGTTTGTTTGCTACAGTACTCTCCTTTAATAATCCTAGTGTTATCCCCTCAAATTACTATGATGCAATGAAAGGTTTTTAATTCTTAGTTTGAAGGAAAACAATAAGATTAATTATCTTTAAAGGATTTTAATCCCTGAGGGAACCAATTAAGATGGATTAACTAAAAGGGTTTTAATTCTTTCTTACCCTAACCCAATCAAAACAATCACACAACAACAACAAATGCTTCATGATAAATCTTTCAGATTTAATTAACTTGAAGGAACCACATTGGAGACAGTAAAGTAACAAATAAGCATGAAAATTGACACAACAATTGAACACTAAAAATAGATTACGAATTATAAGTAGTCTTCTCCATTGTATTGCTTCAAAAATTGTTCATTTATAGAAGAATTCTTTAATATGATATGGATGGGCGGAATGTGCAATCTATCTTCTTACTAATTCCTACTCTAATGGTGATGAAGTGGAATATGATATGATGATAAAATTTGAGCCTTGGTTTCCCTATTTATTTGGGAAGCAACAAGCTTCAGGCCCAATCACAAAAGGTTAAACCATTTCTTAACTAAAACGTGATTAAAATAAACATAAAAACTTCAAAAGTTTGTTGGTGAATGCACCATGATATGTTAATCTTCAGCAAGTTCCCATGATCACCAAATACTTGTTCAAGGCTCATTCACTATGTTAGTGTATCCAAAACCACCAAACTTTGATCCCTGTTACTCCTTTTTCATTTGGCCCATTCAATGAATAAGTTGATCTTCAAAAAATGCTCAATGTATCCACTCTTGGCATGAATGTCTGCATTATGTATAATATTATTCATTTCAAATTTGATGCAAATATAGATGTATTTGATCCAATCCACCACAATACAAGATGATTCAACAATCAATTGATTCTCAAAACTCAAACAAAGCACTCCTTCACACAAGCACTTTCTTACCACTAGTAGGTCTGCAAACCCAAATAGTTCAAATTTTCTCACAAAGAACCTCAAAAAAATAAAACCCTCAAAACTTTCAAATACCCTTCAGTGCATACTCAAACATATCCAAAAATCTCCATGGGTCACCTTGGACCATCTCACTCAAATTCATGAAACTATGCTGACCTAGTAGACCAATTAGGTCACTTTTTCAAAGGAAGTATCTCTAATTCTTGAAACCAATTCTAAATAACCACTCAAACCTTGTTAATAGGTGTCAAAAGGCCCAATTTAACAATTTTAAGAAGCATAAACCCTCATCTAGCCACTGTAACATAAATCCCTCACTTTTACCAAATTTAGATGGGTTTATTGAAAGTTTATATTACCAATATTTCACAACACTGCCACCACCTCCAATAGTCTTGGATATGTCCACCTAAACTTAAAATTCAATTTCCCAACCTCATACAACAATATATAGGCAAACCCTTACTCATACTCACTTTTAGGCTTAATTTCATCAATTTATCTTAGGACAATCCTCTCAAATTCTCCCAAAACCTTTTCCCAGCCTTAACCTACTTCCTCCAATTCTAATTCCTACTATCAAGAGCCAATTCCACTTAGAAATAGTGAGGAAAGAAGGTGGAATGGGATTATTTCATCACACAAGCCTCAAAACCCTTAAGTAGGGAATGCCCGAATAGTCACAGTAAAATAGATATAAAATGCTTCAAATATAATTTCAAACACTCAAACCAAATTTAAATTGCTGTTGACACAATCCTCCAATGATTTCACAAAATTTTAGAAGGATTTTCCCAAGTATGAATCCGTACTAGACCTGTAATAGTGAGTCTACACAAAAAATTGAAGAAAACCAGATAAATTCAGTTTTATTTCACTTCAAATCACCAAAAAAGTCCCTTAAAAAGAGATACCCAAAGGTATTTAAACCATTTCCATCAATAAACCAACTGATCCAGCTGAAAAAACTGAATTTTGGGTTCAAATGACCATTGGATTTAAAGGTGCAATTTTGCAATTTTTCCCCGTGATAGCAATTTTTGCAAATATGACAAAATATGACAAATTGAACTTAGGGACCCCCAAATAATGTATAATACACCTTAACCAATGGAAAAGAAACTCAAAACATACCAAAATATGACCCAAGACCCTTCACCTTCCTAAAGTTGCATTTTGTCAATTTTTACAATTTTGCATTTTTTGTACATCTTTTTGACAATTTTTGCACATTTACAAAGATGAACACCTAATACATGCTAAACAGTAAATATAGACCTTATTGACACAACATAAGATCTCAAACCCCTAAGAAAACCTATCTCAAAACAAACTTGATCAAATTTAGTTGAAATGGATTGGTGCTCCTGCACTAATATTTGAGTTTGAAAATTCTTCCAAGTTGCTCATGTGTCCTTTTGTGTACCTCATCTTCATAATTAATTTTATCGAGAACACCTGGTAGGTAATGGGTGATCTCATCCTTCCATGTATCCTGATCATTCATATTTGTTTCTTCAAAGAATTTAGGCAAGGCCATACTTAGCGGTTGACTAAACTCACCTAATTCCTATGTCAAGATGTTATGGAAGCTTTCATGTGCACTCATGAGCTCTTTATATTCTTGGAGCATATTTTTGTTATCTCCTTTCTTTGCTTTGATTTGAGGTTTCACTTCCTTCATTCCATTGCACAATCTATTGTGTTCTAATAGAGATGCATATGTTTTTTTATGAATGAGTTGAACCTTGTCAGCATGCTTAAACATTTCATCAAAACTCATACAAACTAGCTCTGATGCCATTTCAAAAATGGTGGTTTTCAGCTTTTCCTTTAATTTTTCTTGTCCTTTCTAGGCTTTCTCATATCTATGTTTCCAATAGGTGATCTTAGACATCACCTTAAGCACCCTTCTTTCATGCTCAACTAGTGCTAAGTAAAGCCCTGAGGAGGAAGGAAGTCTATCTCTATAGCTGGTCACCTCCTACTTTAACCTCTCATTCTCTTCCATTAGTCCCTTTTTTTTCTATAAAAGTGGAGGACCACTATAATATATTAATATATATAAATATAATTTACAAATCCTCGTTCATGCGAGCATATTGGCAGGAAAGAACCAAGAAGAAAACCTCCAATTAGAGCTCATGAATTACAAAATTGTTACAAAATCATCTGGATTAATGGGAACCTTCAAAATTCTATCAGTCTATCATAATGATAAAGTTCATAAACCTAATTTTGCATGATAAAGCTCATAATCCTGATTACAAAAATGATAAAACTGACTTTTTCAAGCAAATTATCCCATGAAAGATTAGCAAATATAAACATTACAATTATATCAAAAAAGTTAACACCCATAATCTTGAATTAGCAAAAAACCAAAAAAGAAACTACAATAGATTTTATTCCTCCATTTGTTCATCACCCTACACAAAGTTCTTATCCTATGCCTCTTGACCTTCATGAAGACCCAGATCATTTGCAAAGAAATTGAAACCCATTAATGGCTCCTCTTCACTGTTCTCCCTTGGTCGAAACCTTACATTGTGAATTTGGAGCTCTCGCATGACAGGGATAGATGAATTTTGTATTGGCATGACCTCCTCCTTAGTGGCAACTGGCTTGGGCTGAACTTCCTCTACCTTCAATTTAACAGGGGGCACAATATGTATATTGGTCTTGTGCTCACATAGAAGGGAAATTGCATAGTATTTCTCTTTGAAATAAAAATAAATGGAAGGACACAGATGCCTACAATGTTTCCTTAGGGCTTTCAATAATACACTATCATTTCTGAGTTACAACACTAACCTAACCACCTCAAATATTTCATCAAAGCCCTATTTAGATTTGAGAGATTCCCTTGGAAAAAAACCCCCCACATACCCTTCACCAGAGAAAAAATTGTATTCTTGCACCACTTTTTACAGTGCAATCCTATCAATGAACTGGGGTTTTATGAACTTTACCACTATTTGTTCAAGCTCTACTAGGGATTGAAAGAAATCCAAAGTGTTTGAAAGTAACACTGAAAGTACATGTGATGGATATAATATCCTTCTAGCTCTCAGAATAGCAACTTTCACACCTAGAATTGACCTTATTGCCTCTTCCACCTTCTGACAAGATACATAAAAAATTATTGATAAGTTCGCATGTGAGATATGCTCTTCAAACGATTGCTCCCATTCTTTTACTACATAGGGCAATATGAAATTCTAGGTGTTGGTGTGAATAAGTCTTGTACCTAGTTTATTCCTTTACTAGGGACTTAGGGGACTTAATTCACATGTTCAGTTTACTTAGGATATTAGTTGTCATATCTAGATAAGTATTAGTTGTCTTATCTATAATTTCCACTTTCCTAGGTAGTTATGAGCTAGTTGTCTCATGTGATAGGATAAAGACACTTGTCATGTTCTTGTCTTATCCTATCTCTCATCCTTGCCTTTATAAGCAAGATATCTCTAGCATATTTTGTATTGCATAGCATTGTATTGTATTGCATTGATCATATTGTATCATATTGCAATCTTTGTTTGGTGGAATAGCATCTTTCATTATTGCTTCTCTCTATCTCTTGTGGAGGTTCTTTGGTGTTGTAGATTGAAGATCTTGGGTTGAACACTTCGACATGGTATCAGAGCTTTGAATCTGGAAAGCCCCTTCCATTTCTTTATTAGAGAGTTTCCATCAAGTTTAATTGTCATTTTTGAGTTTCTTGTATCCTATATTGCATGCTTTCATTTTGGTGAGATCTAGTGATTGCAGTACTTTTGGCTATACTGGCAGCATTTTAGGTTGTCCCACTGCGTCCAGGAGGCTCAAGAAAGTCAAATTTGGCTTTCATTTCACTCAATTTGGTCACCATTTGCATTTTTGGCAAAGAAGGGTTTGGAGCTCAGATTTAGTGAACAACTTTTTACAGGAGCATTTTGGGAAAAAAATAAGCCTACCATTGCATCTGAGTGGCCATTTCTGAGTTTTTTGATATAAAATTTTCCCATATTTGGAAAAAGTTGTTTTCAGGGAAAAATTTTCTTACCCGAGAGGTCGTACGACCTCCCAGGTCTAAGGTACGATTTGCATAAAATATTATTTAAAAAAATATAAAAAAATAATTTTCAACAATTTAATATTTTCTGTAAATATTTTGTGGGGCTAAAGTTTTTAATCACAAAAATATTTATTTTTTGAGGGGGGTATTATTCATTTTCTGCGAATAAAGCAAAAGTTTTTTTGCAGGAATTTTTTTTTTTGACAGGGTCATACTGGCTGACTGTCAGCCAAACTCACCATCTGCCCCAGTCCCACTGTTGTTGACCGGCCTTCTAGGCAGCTTCTGTCAGCCTTTCCAACATTCACCGGTTGTTTGGAGTTTTCCTGCGACTTTCTTTAGGTGGCCGCTAAGCAGCTTTAAGCCGCCAGGGGGCTCCCCTTAAACTGCTGCCGTCTGCAGTTGTATTAGCTGTTGAGAGCAGGTAAACTGCTAAGCAGGCGATTAAGTCTGCAAACCACCATGACATTTCTCCTAACCACCAGGGACATAACCACTGACAAACCGCCCAAGAGTAAACCGCTGGTAACTATGTACATGTGACCAAGAGCCGAAATAGCTAGCGATTAGTGTTAATCGGTGGATTTTTTTTTGCACTATGCAGCACGTGGTCATATTGGAGACCGACGGCTAGCCGTCAAGGGCTAAACTTTTGCTCCCAGTTAGCCTTCAAGGTGCCTAAAATAGGCCTTTTTTTTCAATTTTGCATAACTTTTCACCATAGAGTCAGATTTTCGCAAACGAGATATCGTCGGAAAGTTGGTTCGACGAACTTCACAGTGGTGTAGGTGATTTTTCCATATTTTGACATTTTATGCTAGTTTTTTCAGCTTGAAGGTACACGTGCATTTATTGCTTATTCTTGGTGTAACTTTTGCAAACGAAGTCAGAATTTGGCAATTTTTTTTTGAAATTGATCAGAAAATTGCAAGGAATCTGTTTGTAACCTTAGGTTTCAGTTTTGACAGGCTTTTTTTTATGAAAAGTTGTAAAATCATCGTGTGTAATAAATGGTTGATTTGAGCTTGTCACTTGTAAAAATTGCACAATTTCTTCATTGTAATTTGTAGGGGGGGTTGCAAAATCAGTTTTAATACATTCTGGGGGGGTGAAAGGCACAATTTAAGTGCCACATTGTCGTTTTTCTTTTGGTGTTCATGGCAGATCTAAGAAAAATTGAACCACTCACTCCACACAATTATCATACATGGAAGCTAAAAATGACTCAATTGTTACAATCCAAGGGTCTATGGCCAATGTTAGATGCATAACAACCTAAATTTACAAGGGATTATGAAAAATTTGTCCATAGATGTAAAATGGATGAAGCAAAAGGGCTCATCAGCTTACATGTATCTGATAATTTGTTGTTTCATATTTCAGAGTGCAAAACACCTAAGAATGTTTGGGATAAACTTGAAGAATTTTATGGTAAAACAAATCATTTTAGATCCTTGCAACTTCAAGCAGAACTACAATCCCTCTCTCCAAATGCATTTCCTTCAATTCAAGATTTCCTTGCACAATTCAAGAAGATTTTGTCACAGTTGAAAGGATGTGGACATGATGTATCTAGTGATGAATGTATCTTCTTGATTCTGTCTAAGTTAAAGGGCCCTTATCAAGTGTTTTCTTCTACTTTCTATTCAACTATGGATGCAATGGGGAAATATTACAAAATGCCTATATTTGAGTTGTTTTGTGAGCGTCTTACTAGGGAGGAGGCCAAGTTGATTCAGTTGGATGCCTTACCTAATTCTAAGAATCATGCTCTCATGGCTCAATCATCCAAGGGTAAAGGAAATGACAAGAATAATCCCAAAGAAGAATAATCTTCCAATAGTGATAATCCCTCCAAACTGAAGCCGAAGAACAATCACAAGTCCACTTCATCTCCTTCTCCTTCTACCTCTGGAGTTTCTTCTTCCAAGACCAAGAAAAAGAAAGGAGTTCCTTGTTCATTTTGTGGCAAAACTGGGCATGATGCAACTGGTTGCTTGAAGAGATTAGAAGCCTTGGAGGAAGCTATGAAGAAGCAGAAAATTTTAGTCGGTAAGCCTTCTTCTATGGGAAAAGGGAAAGCTCTTTTAGCACGGGTCATTCATTCATCTTCAGACAATTGGATTCTTGATTCAAGTGCTTCAGATCACATGACCAATTCATGTGATCTTCTTGATTCCATTGTTCATACTTCTACTTCTCAAATTGCAGTTGGGAACTCTTCACAGATTCTAGTTTTGGGGACAGGCTCCATTCAGATGCTAGATGGGTGCAATGAGGAAGTTATTCTTGTTCCTGATATTTCAGCGAATCTACTTTCCATATATCAGATTTGTCATTCTGGAGATGGCAAGTCAGTTGAGTTTACTCCATATAATGTGACTATTAGATAGTTGCAGGATCCTGAGAAGGTTGTTGCTACATGGATAGTTGATCATGAGAACCATTTGTCTCGATTTGATGGCTTTGAGTCTTCATCATGGTCATGTTTTGTTGCTCATGTTGATTCAATGAGCAAGCTTTGGCATGAGAGATTTGGGCACTTGAATTATAGATATATTCAGCAAATGCAAGCACATAACTTAGTGGATGGTCTTCCAAAGATCACTTGCATGGATGGTGTTTTTCAAGGTTGTGTTCTTGGCAAGAAACATCAAGATCCTTTTCCTAAGGGTCGAGCTACTCGTGCAACCACACCCCTTGAGTTGGTCCATAGTGATCTCATGTCATTCCCAACTCCTTCATTTTCAGGGGCTAAGTATGTGCTAACATTCATTGATGATTTTTCCCACTGAACATGGGTTTATTTTCTAAAGCTCAAGAGTGAAGTCCTCACCAACTTCAAGACCTTCAAAACATTTGTGGAGAAGCAGTCAGGTTTTTCTCTTTGACATATACTCACAGATAATGGGGGGGAGTATGTCAATAAGGCATTTTAGGATTTTTGCAGTGAGCATGGTATTCTTCATCAGCACATAGTTCCTTACACTCCTCAACATAATGGTGTGGTGGAGAGAAAGAATAAGACTCTCAGGGAAATGGCCAATCGTATGATTCAATCTAGGTCCATGGCTCCTGCCTTTTGGGCTGAAGTTGTCAATTGTGCCAACTATATTCAAAACCGTATGCCCCACAAGGCAGTGCAAAATATCACCCCTGAGGAGGCTTGGTCTCATCACAAGCCTAATGTATCCTTCTTCAGAGTATTTGGTAGTGAGGCTTGGGCATTCATTTTGAATGTTCGGCATAAATCCATGGAGAAGAAGAGTTAGCAGTACATCTTTGTTGGCTATTGTGAGGATGTGAAGGCATACTTATTGTTTGATCCTGACACACGAGAGGTACATTTCCGATGTGATGTTTAGTTTGTTGAGACCTTCACCCAGTCAGATCCTCCTTTGACTTCTTCTTCATCAAAACCTACTCAGTCTTCTTCAGTTGATGATGCTTTGCTACTTGAGGAAGATTTTGATGATGGTCTTGATGTACCTCCTCCTCATTCACCCACTAGGCCACGATGGGCTTGAGTTACTCTTGAGGAGGCTGGTCCTCTTGTTGGTGATCCCACAAACACTTGCCGCACTCATTCTCAAAATTCTAGAATCAGTCTTTTGAGTCATGTTGTTTCAGATGATCCTCAAAAGTTTTTAGATGCTTCAGGTATTCTAGAGTGGGATAGTGATATGGCTGATGAATATTCTTTTTTGATGAAGAATCATACTTGGGATCTTGTGACATTTCTTAAAGGAAGAAAGTTGGTTCGGTGCAAGTGGGTGTATCGTACCAAGTATGCAGCAAATGGTTCCATTGACAAGAACAAGGCTCGTCTTGTTGCAAAGGGGTTTTCTCAGGTTGAAGGGATTGACTATTCTGAGACCTTTGCTCCTATTTCCAAGATGAATTCTATTTGCCTTATCCTTGCTATAGCTACATCTCAAGGATGGTCAGTATATCAAATGGATGTGAAGAGTGCCTTCTTGCATGGGGATCTTCATGAGGAGATCTATATGGAGTAGCCACCAGGTTTTGTGCAAGACTCCTCACTTGTTTGCAAGCTTTGACATTCATTGTATGGTCTCAAACAAGCCCCTAGGGCTTGGTATGAGAAGATGGATAGTTTCTTGCTTGCTTCTAGCTACACTCACAGCCATTCTGATCCCATAGTTTATACTCAAAGACATGGAGAGGATCTACTCATACTTGTGATCTACGTGGATGATTTGATTCTCACAGGGAGTTCTACTTCCATGATTCAGAGTACACAATGAGCATTGATGGAGTGATTTGATATGACCAACCTTGGTATTTTGCATTACTTCCTTGGTCTTCAGGTTCATCAGACTTCTAAGGGGATCTTCATTTTCTAGCAGATGTATGCTCTTGATTTGCTTCAGAGATTTGGCATGGCTGATTGCAAGCCTACCCCTACTCCATTCTAGTCAGGTGTTGTACTATCTACCGGTTGCACTACTCCTACATTTGATCCTACCTTGTATCGATAGTTGGTTGGCAATCTTTTGTACTTGACACATAGTCGTCCTGATATTTCCTTTGCAGTTGGAATTGTCTCTCACTTCTCACAGGAGCCTCATGAGAGTCACTGGAAGGTCGCCAAGCGTACCTTGAGATACATTCAGGGCACTACTCATTTTGGCATTCACTACACTTCAGGTGCATCTCAGATAGTGGGCTTCACTGAATCTGATTAGGCTAGTGATGTCAATGATCGAAAGCCTACTTCTAGCTTTTTCTTTTGCCTTGGTTCTAGTCCAATTGCATGGTCATGCAAGAAGCAGTCTACTATTGCATTATTATCGACAGAGGATGAGTATCGAGGTGCAGTGCTGGCTAGTCAGGAGGTTTTGTGGCTTTGTTAGTTGATGACTGAGTTTGGATTCCCTTCCACTCAGCCCACTACTCTTTGGTGTGACAATCAGAGTGCCATTCATATCTCTTGCAACCCAGTAGAGCATCAACATACTAAGCATATTGAGATCCACATGCACTTCATCAGGCAGCTCATCCAGGATGGTATTCTTAGCTTGGAGTATTTGCATATAGATCAGCAGGTTGCAGACATCTTCACTAAACCTTTGGAATTGCCTCATTATCTTAAGTTGCGATCGATGCTTGGGGTGAAGGAAGTTGTCGTTGGGGTGTCTTGAGCAGTCCTCCTTCCTTCATTAGTTTTTAGCTTTCTTTGTAGCTTTTTTCTCTCTTTTGGAGAGGAGTTTTCTCCCACAGGGTTTTTCTCCTTTTCTCCGCTTGTGAGAGTTTTTTGTTTTGTACATGGGTACCTCATCAGGCCTTGTTGTTGGGACCCATCTTTTGCATGTTTGCATTGGTTTTTTCCTCCCGAAGTATCAATTAAGGGGGGGTGTTGGTGTGAATAAGTCTTGTACCTAGTTTATTCCTTTACTAGAGACTTAGGGGACTTAATTCACATGTTAAGTTTACTTAGGATATTAGCTGTCATATCTAGATAAGTATTAGTTGTCTTATCTAGAATTTCCACTTTCCTAGGTAGTTATGAGTTAGTTGTCTCATGTGATAGGATTAAGACACTTGTCATGATCTTGTCTTATCCTATCTCTCATCCTTGCCTTTATAAGCAAGGCATCTCTAGCATATTTTGTATTGCATAGCATTGTATTGTATTGCATTGATCATATTGTATCATATTGCAATCCTTGTTTGGTGGAATAGCATCTTTCATTGTTGCTTCTCTCTATCTCTTGTGGAGGTTCTTTGGTGTTGCAGATTGAAGATCTTGGGTTGATCACTTCAACACCAGGGTCGTGTCAACATTTTTAACCTTCTTCGGACACAAATGGCTTAGCTCTTCTCTTTCTAGAAACCTCCTGAACAATTTGCAATGTGTACATAGTAAAAAATGACCCAATAAAGCCACTATTTAAGAGTCGACTACTTTTATTAACTGCTTGCATACGAAGCATATCCCAAAAATCAATGAAAAATCCACCGACATTCGGCTCGTGTGAAGTCATTTCAACTGAAAATTTATTTAATCTGTACATTTGATGAAGGGATATGCACATTTGATGAAGGGATATTTGTACCTATGTATAAAATTCACCTTAGGAAATTTTTAATGAAATGAACAAGTGTCCATTCGATGGGCTTGTGGAAATTCCTTAAGGCGTCATTCATCTGCAAACTAAACTTTGATGATGTCAAGCACGGTACTGGTTTGTAATGGATGCATCATTACCCTTTAAGCCAACCCGCCAAATGAAATAGTTGCACAAACCTTATAGCCCATAATCATGACTTGATAATTCTCATAGCAGAAAGGTTTAACCTGATACAAGTAAATATTTATGCATCTTGAAATGTGTGAAGCACACTTTCCATCAATGTTTTTAATCATGATTTAAAAATATGAACTATGAAGCCTAGGTTTTGGTGTAAGGCGTATTTGAAACAACATAATTATCCATCTTCTATAACATTCACATTGACAAATTCATTTCAGATAGCTACTTAATTGCCATTGCTTAGCATTCCCTTGTTTTAGAATAAGCATAAACTTATTTCAAACAGTTAAATGACTTCAGTAACCTCTTGATTTATTAGATCAACGAAAAGAAGATAAGCTTTCAACTGGTTTAAGTCATGCACAACTCTGATCTCCTTACCCTCACTACCCAGATTTTCTAGAAAGTCTGCAACTTTATTACCTTCTCTGTAGGTATGAGAGATTATAGATGCATTAAATGTATCTATCAATTTCCATGCTTTGAGTAGAATATATCTTAAATTCCAATTCTGAACCTTTATCTCCCTACATGTGTTTATAATTATCATTGAATCGCCTTCTAAATGAATATTCGAGATCATTAACTACGACACCATTTCCAATCCCAAAAATAATGATTGTGCTTTTGCAGTGTTATTTGTACCTTGTTTGAAATGGGTTGTAGATGCTACCAAAACAACACTCGATGAGTCTCTAATACAAATTCTTGCCCCTAATTGACCTGATTCCCCCTTAGATGCCTAGTCGAAGTTTAATTTAACAAAGCCTTCTTGGTGTGGAACCCATTTGACTAAGATTTTGTTAATTTTAGAAAATTTTGTTGCAAAGTTGATTTCCATTGAATGGTAGCTTAATATCCTTCTAATTCAACAAAATATTGTTGTCCCAATTTGTAAATAGTGAACTTGTCAACTTGTCTTTCTGAACGCATGCATTGACCCCTTTTGATATAGCTTTTTCAATTTTCATTATTGTCAATTCAACTAGTGATTTTAATTTTCTAAATATTCTCATGTTTCTTTCCCACCAAATGTTCCAGATCACAACCAATGGAGTGATATACCAGATACTTGCAAAGAAGGATGCTTGGTATATTAGTGGTCAACTCTGATAGAGGTCCCAAAGTGTGTTTGGAAGAGGATTATAAAGATTTAACTTATTTTTAATAAAGTTCCAACACTGATTTGCAAAGTTACATTGAAGAAGAAAATGATCAACTATTTCAAACTCTTCTTCACATAGAGGACATTTGAATGGATCTGCAATCTTTAATTTGACTAGGCGATCACTCATTAAAATTCTTTTATGTAAAGCTAGCCAAGCAAAGCTTCCCACTTTTGGCAACACTTTGATGTTCCAACAGAAAGTAAATGAATGATGAGGTTGTGTATTATTTTAAAACTTGCTTAGAACTACATATCCTTCCTTCACTAAATATGTTCCATCTTTGGATGTTGCCCATATATTTTTTTCTAGATTTGTAGATAGATAAACTATTCTTTCCTTCATAATGTTAGAAAATAGGTCAAACTATTGTGGAGTGACTAGATTAGTTGATGGAACTTTCCACTTTACTTTCCTAGAATAGGTATTAGATGTCTAAACATAGTCTAACCAATTTTTACCCTAGGCTTGAAGAAGATTGTTTTGATCTCATGTAGGTCTTGGTTATCTGATAATGGTGGTTTTCCATTCCAAGATTCTTCCCAAAAATTTACACTATATCCATTGCCTACCTCGCATGATGATAACTTTGTGATGAGGTTTCTACTATTCAAAATTAAATTCCAAATAGCAGAACCTTTTGGAGGATCTAACATTGCTAAAATTCTATCTGGATTAACATTGTCTAAATACTTGACTTGCATTATTCTGGTCCATTTGGCCTCTGGGTTTGAGTACATTTTTCATGCCAACTTAGCCCCAAATGCTTTATTTCTCCATAATAGATTTTGAACTTCTTCCCCCCCTTGTTTTCCTCTAGCCAAGCCTTCTAATGAAATCAAAGGCACTTTTTTCTGCTCATCAATGTTACCTTTCCAAAGAAAAGATCTAATTATTTTTTCAATTTCTTTTATTATAGATGCAAGAGCTTTTAAAATAGTGAAGAAATAGTTTGGAATAGATGCTAACACTGATTTAATGAGAAGGATTCTTCCATACAGTGATAACCAATGGGCTTTCCATATTAAATTTTTTGTTTTAAGTTTGTTGATTACTTTGTCCCAATAATGAGCTTTATTTGATCCTTTAAAAAATGGAATCCTTAAGTAAGTACAAGGTAATTCTGCTTCTTAAAACCCTAAATTCTTCACTATTTTCTTCTTTAGGTCACTAGGAGTATTTAAAATGTAAACCTTAAACTTTGATGGATTAATTTTTTGCCTAGATGCTGATGAATATTTTTCCAAAACTTCTTTGACCTATTTAGCTTCCAATAGTGTTTCCTTGTTGATCAAGAGTGTATCATCTACAAAGAGAGAATGGGTGACCTAGATGCTTGAATTTTCAATCTGTACTCCTTACCATGAACATTGACTATGTTTTAACAAAATATATTTTTTTAAGGCCTCTGCCATTATTATGAAGAGAAATGGTGAAATTGAGTCTCCTTTCCTAACCCCTTGTGTGGCACTGAAAAACCCAAAAGGGCATCCATTTACGATCACTGAAAACTTGGCACTTGATAAATAGGACATTACTCGCCTTCGCCATTGAGATCCAAACCTGAATTTTAACAAGACCTTATTAAGAAATTTCCAATCTACTTTTTCCTTGAGGATTTCATCATGTCTAACTTGATAATGAAGGAGGGTAACTTTGATGTTGATATTGTGTGTAACACTTCATGTGCAACAATTTCCCCTTCATAAGTTTCCCTCCTGGGGAAAAAGCCCCCTTGCTCTTGAGAAAAAATCCTTGGAATAATCAGTTGCAATCTTAAATAGATTGCCTTGGTAATTATATTGTAGACTGTATTGCATAATGAAATAGGCCTAAACTCCACAAAAATTTTAGGCTCTTTGACCTTAGCAAGATTGCAATATTAGTAACATTAAATTGCCTAAACATGGTTCCAGTTCTTCTAGATTCTTCTAGCACCCATAGAATTTCATAGCATAACACCTCCCAACATTTTTGAAAAAATAAGGCCATGAAACCATCAGGACTAGGTACCTTCTCAAGAAATAGTGAGAAAACTATTTTTTCAACTCTTCTAGTGTGAAAGGTCTCATGATTAGGTTATTGTCCCCATTATTTATCAGGAGTAGAATTATATTCAATAATTCATCTTGATCATTGATTATATTAGCATCTATATTGGATGGGGAAGATAGCAGTTGTGAGAAAAAATTCACACCTTCACTTCTAATGTCCTCTTCTTGGTATGTGCAGGATCGTGATGGGCCAAAAAGTGGCGATATGATGGGTATGCATAGGGGTATGTGGCTGATGGCTTTTTTTTACCCAAAATTGAAGAAATAAAAAGGGTTTTTAAAGGAGATTCTAAGCTTTCCACCAATATAAATTATGCTTTACTTTGAATTTAATAAATAATTATTATTCATTTTTTATTTAAATTACGACTAAAGTACTGATTGATAGGCTGATTGAAAAACATCTATAGCTTTCAAACAGTATCACATTTTTTGAATCTAAAGTTTGTGTCACATTCTATGCTTCGCATACTATAGGATTAAAAAAAATGAATTTCATGAAGTTTTGACGAAGTTAAGGTGGTCAAACATACAATATTTTAATATTTTTTAAAAGTTGTAATAAAAAATTCATAATTAATTATTTACTTGGAAAAAAATTACAAAAAAATATGTATCACATCGGGACATGAGTCCTCTACTTATATCAAAAATATTATAAAAAATATTATCATTTTATTGTGGTTAGGGTGGTTAGACAAACAACTACTTATTTTTTCCTTGAAATTTAAGTACTACTGCATTGAAATTTCAAATTTTCACTAAATAGATAACTACATTCAATTTTCTATAGATTTTATTCTTACATATTTTTGAAATAATATAGATAACTTATTCAAATTTTTATGTCAAGTTTCCTAACTCTGATTTTTCTAAAAATTTTGCCACTTAAGGGCCTATTTTTTCCATGATGATCCTGCACATACCCTTCTCTTGAAAGTCAGTTTCTTGAAGATAATTCTTGAATTGATTGAATTGATTCCATGGTCTTTTTAATCTGTGTGGATGCATGGAAATTTTTTGTATTATGGTATCCCTCTTTTAGCCATAATTCTCAAGATTTTTATCTCCAATAGTCCTCTTCTCAGGCACATAACTCCACCCATTCCTCTTGTAATATCTTTTGTTTCGCATGAAGTTTAGAATCCAAGCCATTTTTAATTACATTCTAATGGACTATTTTTAATTCTTAAAAAAAATAATCCTTTGGTTGAAAAATACTTTTGAAGACTTTCTTATTCCAAACTCTAATTTGTTGTTTTGCATGGATCAACTTTTTATGGAATTGGTACGTCTTAGTACCTTGTTCGAATGGAGCATTGATCCATCGTTTCTTTAAAAGATTCATGAACTGGGGGTGCCTAAACCACATACTTTCAAATTTAAAAGAAGACTTTACTCCTAAAGCATATATGTTCGATATACTGAGATAAATTACATAATGATTTGAACCTGGTTATGGAAAAATTTCTGAACTTAAATGCAATGAAGGAACCTAATTTGGAGACACTAAAAACCTATCTAGCCTTTCCGCTATTTGAAGGAATCCTTTGCTTTTGTTAGTCCAAGTGTATTTTCCTATGAGTGGTTGAATGTCCCTTAGAGTATTGGATGTTATAAATTGACTGAAATACGACATCATTTTTTGTGGCGGGTTTATTCCTCCACTCTTTTCATGTAAAGAAGTGATTGCATTAAAATCCCTTGCTAACACTAATTTTTATGTGTGAATAACTCTTATTTTTCTTGTAATTTCATCCAAAAGGTTCCTTTTATCCAAAGTAGAAGTAGGGCTATAAAAATTTATAAGCCAGAAATGCATATTAAACTTTTTCACCTCAACCAGTTGCCAGCAATTCTCATTTTTGTGCAGTTGAATAATTATTGACTTTTGATTCCAAAAGATTACTAGTCCCCTAGATGCACCTTGAGCTGGTGAATGTGTTGATTCCCATCGATCCCATTTCTTTATTGATGATTCAAATGTGTCCTTTGAAGTATTTTCTTCCTATAGAAGGAAAATGTCTTCTCCACAAGCATCTATTAGCTACTTGATCTGAGCACATTTTTTAGGGGCATTGATTCCCCTAACATTCCATGATAAAATCCTCATTGTGCTTGAGGTGAGCAACATGATCTCCTCAGTCTCTTATTTGACATAGAATCAAAAATTGTTTTTTGCACTCTTGCCTCTATTTGCTCCTTTAGCTTGGTAAAGTTTTATTTTCTACCTCTCTTCCTAGAAGATTTCTTGAATGACAACTGAAGTGGAGATTGCGACAATGAAAAGGGTTTGTTACAGACTGTTACTTCAACCTCGTTTCCTTTTATTTTCTCATTCATCAGTTTTTTTTTCTAGTATACTTACACTTGGTATCTCTTCCTATGATTTAGTTTCTAAAAGATATTGAGAGTCCCAACCTTCTGTAACATCCACTTTCTTCCTCAATTCCTTTTGTTTATGTTGAGGACTTTCAAAACTTCATCCACATTGTGAACCTAATAGATTGTTGCTTATCCAGAATTCTTCTTCTATTGCAAGTTCGTCAATAAAGTATGAGCCAATTGAGAATATCTTATCTTTCAAGTACTCAAGTTCTACTTCTGATAGTTTCTTTGTTGTTGTTAATGGGAGACATTGGTGTTCCATATGAGAGATAGGCACCTCTTGCATGATCATTTGATCCTTCCATTTGTTATCCTTAAATGATCTTATTTCTAAAAAGTCCCTCTTGCCTTGGAACATTAGCATCTGCACTATATCTGCTAGTTTTTGTTCTGATGATAACTTCTCCATAGGAGAGTATAGACTGAGCGATAAGGAGGAAAATTCTTGCATTAAGTTCCATATGTTTTTTGGTACTTTAAACTGATGCACAACTTTTTTTTTTGCTCTAGGTTTTGTGGGGAAGCCTAGTTTTGTTCCATCCATTTCCCTTTTCCTCTTATTGTTGCAGTTTCTATCACTATTGATTACTTGGCTTGGTATTTCTTTATTAAGCTCTTGATGTGGCCTGACTTGAGAAATTTGTTCTCTTTGATTGCATGCTCCTAGTTTAGTAATGGGTGAACCTATTTGATTGTATTGTTGTACATCACTTTTGGAGTTCACCATATGATTAGAATTTAATGAAGGAACTTCTAATGTACACTGGGAAGAAAAGTGACTTATAGCATGACAATGAGAACATGTATTTTCAGTTGATTCAAAAATAAGTTGTTGATGCCATGTGTGAAATTTGAGACTAGCTAGATATGTCGAGGGAAATCCTTGGCCATTTCAATGAGAGCACAAGTTTTGATGGGCTTTGAAGGATTTTAATAAATTCCTTGTCATACATTAGAAAAATTACCACATGATTGGATATTGTCTCAACCAAGTTTAGCTCCATGTATTCGAGTGGTAGATTTGGCATTTGAAACCAAAAGGGGACAAATCTGAAGGAAGAGTTGTATGGTTTAAAGTTTAGAATCGAGGGTTGCATGCATAGTCCTCACCCTTGGAAAACCCTTGACTTTACTCTAAATACTACTTCCTTATGACTTTTACTATTGAAAATGACTACAAATATTCCTTTTTCCCAGTTTAAATAAAAAAATTGTTGCACCCCTTCCCAATCATCATATATTAAATCTTTTAATTGATCTAAAGGAAAGTTTAGATTCTAGAACTTACAAATTAGGGCTTTGTCCCTAAGATATTGAATTTGGTCATGCAACATGCTTTTTGAAAATGTAATTTTGATAACACCTTGATCTTCTGAAGGAAGGCTTTCAACCTCCTGCTACTTGTCCTACTCATGGGATTCAATTTCCTCTTTCTTTGAAACCTTGCATCTCCACACTTGCTTCAACACTCCTTTTTTCTTTGACCCTTTCTTCTTCTTGTGCCTTCATTTTTTCCCTTTGTATGTTGGCTAACTTCTGTGAACCCAAACATCTTGTTGGACTGATTTTTACTTGAGAGACGACTTTTGGAATTATGTATTGAAGGGGGATCCTTGCAAACTTGAAGGGGTTGCCTAAGTCACATTTTGTTGTTCTGTGTTTTCCACCACTAGTGCTTTTATGCCTTGTGTATTCCCATGCAATTTAGAGTTTGCTTCATTTTGAGCATTTCCTACCTGCAATTCATCTAGGGACTTAGATGCATTTTCTTTTTTAGCATGTGCCTCTTTTACACCCTTATATGCCTGCTTTGAAGTCCGTACACCTTTAGATTGTAGTACTTTTGATTCTCTAAGTCTACATGACTTAAGATTTACCTCAACTTCCTGCTATGACTATTGTAGAAAAGTCGAATCCTTCTCATAGTGTTTCTTCTAAAAAATCTTGCTATACAAAGTATTCCCTTCACAAATATCTACAATCGGTTGGCCATTTTTGTTCAACACCCTGTGAGGAGGTATTGGGACCCATTTCAGATGCAAGAATCGATTCCTTCCTTTGTGCCTTCTTCTTGCATTTTCAACATTTGCATGATACCTTACTAGATTCCTCATGGGACCCCAAGATCGATAATTTTGATTTCTTTGAGGAATTCTGCCATTAGGGTGATGATTCTTGTCATTTTCTGCAATATAGTCATTAGGCAACCATTTTTGTCTCACAACCATTTTTACCTTATATGCTTACATGTTACTTTTACATGTTATTTCCATTAGTCCCTTATTATCTCTGACCAATTTTTTAAATTGAGCCTTGGGAAACTTGGCCACATTTACATTCAGGTCAACAATTTCCGTAGGGTCTGCCTCTCCTACCCTTTGTACCAAAAGATGTCCAAAGATTTGATCATGATTATTAATAAGGGAAGTTAGTTTTCCTAGTGGGTAAAGTACCCACATCTGTAAAGTAGTATTATTAGGGTTATACCCTGATATAGTATATATCTTATCACCAACCTCATCTGTCAATTGCAAGGTCTTGTTTTTTCTCTTCAGAAAGATGTCAAACACAATAGTTCAACTGATATCCCACCTTAGAAGAAGTATAACCCCAACTTCTTCCAATAGTGCTCTATCTCTTGCAATAGTCATATTCTTCATCTCTTCATTAATCTCATGTTGAAGCTCTTCTTAAGGCATCTACCTCTTTCTAAAGGTTCATGTATTTTAGCCATTCTCTTACTGCTATTCCTTTATACTCATAAATGAAAGCCTTGAATTTAGAAGTTTGAACAAATGTGTCGTTTACAATGAATTCTTGACTGGCCCAATGTCTCACATCATCAGATAGCTCATTAGAAGCTTCAAATGTGATTAAATTCCATCTTGGTGGCATTTCATTCTGGGGAACAATAGGAATGTTGATTTGGGTGACCTCTTCCTCCTCCTCAATGTCATCTTCAATTATGATTAGGGTTTCAGCTGAGAAGTTTACCTTTGGAGTAGGCTGTGGTGACAAATGGACTAGTGGTGTTACATTCTTGGCTTGTCTCTTAGAACCAATATTTATTCTCCTTTCAAAAGCTATGAGAGGCACATCCTTTATTAGTTCTTCTTCATGTAGGATTAATTGCTCAATTCTTTCCATAGGATCTTGAATTTCATGAAAGGCTTCTACATAAGATGGATTATAGTTCATTCTCTAGGCCTCAACTATAACAATATTATTGTAGGAATCCTTCCTCATTATCACTTGATTCTCCTCATAGTTCCTAATCACATCATCCACATGGAACTTGTGCTCATATCCTTTCAATCTTTGTGAAATATTGGCTTCATAAATAAAATGTTCAGGGTTAAATTTCTCTCTTTTGTTTCCTATCGGCAAGCCATAATAATCTAGCTTGCTACCAACCAAGTCATACCCCATATCAACAATGATAGTGAAGTCACCATAACATAGAGTAGAAGGAATAATAGTTTTCCTTCCATATCTTTTTAGGTGCATGAAGGTTGAGTAATACAACTGTCTTATGATCTCAAGGTATTCAACTCTATCTGGCACAGTCTTAGGCAGTGAATATGGGGTTGCCTCAAATCCATACACTTCGATAATAGTATAGTCTACAAATGCATACAGTTCCCCCAATTGTGATTTATTTTTCCCTTAGAACCCTTCTCTTTTGGTCAAAGGAACCATTGTATTTATGGGGACAAATTATAATCATATCTGTGACCAAGCAACCTATAAGGGTTTGACAAAAAATTCTTTAAAATACAAGTAGTGGGATCTCCCACACCTACTATCCCATATGGATGTCCACATCTGTACTGGCCTATAATACCCATCACTATCCAACTCTATTATTCTTAGTTATTCCCCCCATATTCCCATCACCTTCCCTTCATATAATATCATGTGCATAAGAAGTGAATAATGTTTGAAGCTAATAGCCTCACGATTATTCTTAATGGCAATAAGAGCATTACTAATGACCTGAGATAAATATTCTACTTAATCATAGGGCCTGGCATCTTGGCTTTAGATATCCAAAGATAGAACCATGGGGGCTATTGTCATGTTAGCAGGGGCATCAACTCCCAACACTTGGCCAACTGAATATTAGGTGCATTGATAATACTCTTCAAATGAATCCATAGGGAATGGGGGACTTTCATCAATGGAAAACCTCCTAGGTTAATTCCCTAGACCTTTAGGCCTATGCACTGGTAACTTCCACCTCTTATAGCTTGCATCCATAGTGCAATATTCCTCTAGCAAATCTGGTCTCATGTTATAATTATGAATTGTGATCTGTCATGGGAGTGAATTTCCCTTGTCTTTGGATTGCAGTTTTTAGCTAGTGTTTTAAATAGCTCTATGTTAACGAAGACATTAGGCATCACAAGCTTCCCCAAATTCAAGTTCCATGGGATTGAAATTGGCCAATATCTATAGTTATTTCTATAATGATATATAAACAAGTCAAAACCCCTATGTGGAGTCCACACATCTCCTAAATTTATGTGTTTGTCTTCCAATGTTTCGTACGGTGGGTTTAATTGAGTTGCTCTTCTCAATTTTGGCCCAGACCTAAGACACTGATCTATCAAATCTTGGTTCAATGGCCTAGTATCTATTTTTTTCCTTTTCAGCTTTGGTTTCTTAGGGGGTTTATCCATTTTCAATGCTACTTATGTTGTACTTCAAGAGAACTTCTGAAAATTATGTTCAACTGAGCCAAGATCACTTACTTGAATGATTGTTGCAATATCTAAGCTACTTGTTGTCATCCAACTTTGTCCTCTGAATATTCAACCATAATTCATAGTAATTTTTGATTGCTTAGGGGCTATATGTATCAAAATTTGGCATGCCCTAGCCAGCTCTGGTTCATAAATGGCACTCACACCACCTTTCTAATCAACTTGCAATATTAATGGAAATTTTCTCTTTGATAAATTCATCAGTCACATCAATCCGATGAAACATTATTTCATATCTATTGAAGAGACTTTAATTATGATTCCCATTTCTGTCTTTGATCTTACAAGGTCTCTTCGACAATTGCATTTCAAGATCTTCCCTTGTGGAACCCTATCATTAGAACATCAATGAGATTAGTGAATATCTCTTGTTGACAAGCCTATGTCTCATTGATATTGTGTGTTCATACCCGCACTAGAATGCTAAGGAGACATTTGATAATGTCTTCCTATTATTTCTTTGTCTCCTCGATATTTCACTGTTAGGATGTCGAAGAGATTTTGATCAATGTATGTTCAATGTGTCTATGTATCTCCAATATTTTATTCTCACTTGCTCCTAAAATTTCAAAAAGACTTTCTTATTTCTCTCCTTGATATACTGATGTATCCTTGATGTTTCTATTTGTCTAACCTATTCTTACTAGTGATTTACTATTTATTTTACGATAATCTCTCAATGTCTGAGAGATGTTTTTATATTTCTTAAGAGCACAATACTCTGTATGATTATTTCTTGTTCATGAGACATATTATATTTTCTCTTCGATCCATCTATGTTTGTTAGACATATCATTCTTCATGATGACGAAAAGACATTTGAGTATGTCTCCTAGACATACGGGGGTCTCATCTACAATTTTCATCAGTCTTTCATGCTCTTGTTGAGGAGACTATGGTGAGACTCTCTTCAATATGGAATTGTCTTGGCGACATGCCATGTGTTGTTGTGAGAACACTTTAGAGGGGAAATCCAATTAAGCGTTATGATCAAAAAGTGTTATTTAGTGGTTTATGTATGAGGATTCATTAATGTCAACCACCATGAAATGAATGGTGATGGAACATATGGTGAGTGTGGGAAGATGGATAAAATGGAAGTATGCAAAAATAACCAAGATGGATTTTCTTGGCTCCAACAATGGCTCCAATTGGGGTTGAATGATTGTGAGGTCATTGCAAGGATCCAAAAATAATCTCTAGGAAGCATATAATGAATGAATGTTATAAGGTGGGGTGGGGAATGGGATGAAAACCTAAGACTACTGTGCATGGAAAATTATTTTTTAACAAGTATTTCAAGAATTTTCCATGCACTGGAAATCCTTGAACTTCTCCTAGAACTATTGTGCATGGAAAATTGGTTTTGAGAAAAGAAGTGCTTTACGAATTGTCCATGCATTGGCAACTCCTGGTCTTCTCCTGACTTGTTCTAAAGATAGTAAGAATCTTCAAATCCTTTTCTTATAAAAACAAAGGGTCCTATCTGAAGAGCCTCAAACTTTCCATGCTTCCCTTTATCTTGACACCTTGCATTCCATAATAGGATTATATCATTCTCCTCAAAATTTCTATCCTTTTCCCTTTTGTTAAACAAATACTTCATTTGTGATTGTATTTTTGTGTTTTTCTCTTGGACCAAACTTCTAATTTCACCTACTTCTGCCAACTACTCTATTCTATCCTCCATAGGTTCAGAGACGTCTAAGTCTTCTTAAAGTATGAATTTGTATGCAGGTAAAAGGTTTTACATAGGAATTCTGGCTTGTGCCCCATAGACTAGTTCAAAGGGTGATTTACTAGTTGACTTCTTCATAGTGATTCTATCTACCCATACTACCATCCGCAATTTAGAATCACAAGTTATTTTGTTCCTTTCCAACATCCTCTTAATGATTTTTAGGATACTCTTGTTACTTGATTTAGCCTACCTGTTTGCTTGTGCATGATAAGGAGAGGCATATGAAATTGTAATTCCATATGTTTCACATAAATTTTTGAACTCCTTTTATTTGAAATACATACTATTATCTATAATTATCCATACAGGTGTTGCAAACCTTGTAATGATGTTCTCCATCAAAAAATTTGTTACAATTTTACTAGTGGCATGCTTTTTGGGATGTCTTCTATCCATTTTGTAAAGTAATCAATTGCCACTAGTATCCATTTGTGACCTCCTCTAGATTTTTCTAGTATTTCCCCAATAAGATCAATCCCCCACTAATGAAAGGGAGCTTCAACCTGCATTGGTCTAATTGGTAGTGCTCCTTGATATTTCATTTTTCCAAAGAACTTCCAGTAGGCTTCACATTTCCTTACATAGGTGAAAGATTCATTGAAAACCCTAGGCAAGTAGTACCCAACCCTCAAGATCTTATAGGCAGTGGTTTTGGCTTAAAATTTTCCCCCATAGACTCCTTCATGCATCTCTTTTAATACATAATTTGCTTGCAATTCATCTAGGAATAACAACAATACTCCATCTCTATTTTTCCAGTATAAGTCACCATCCATGAAAACATATTTTGAGGCATGCAACTTCGAGGTTCTACTTTGAGGGCATGTGCAGGATCATCATGGAAAAAGATGGCCCTTAAGTGGTGAAAAATTTAGAAAAATCAGAGTTAGGAAACTTGACGTAAAAATATCAATAAATTATCTATATAATTTCAAAAATATGTAAGAATAGAATCTATAGCAAATTGATTGTAGTTTCTAAACTACTAGGTTTCTTTAATATGTGTATATATATATATATATTTGGTGAAAATTTTAAATTTCAATGCAATAGCACTTAATTTTCAGGGAGAAAATAAGAAGTCAGTGTCTATCTGACCACCCTAACCACAATAAAATGATAATATTTTTTAATAATATTTTAGATATAAGTAGATAACTCATGTCCTAATGTGATGCATATCTTTTTGTAATTTTTTTCCAAGTAAATAATTAATTATGAATCTTTTATTACAACTTTTAAAAAATTTAAAAAAATCGTATGTCTTACCACCTTAACTTGGTTCAAACTTCATGAAATTCATTTTTTTTAATCCTATAGTATGCAAAGCATAGAATGTGACACATGTTTCATATTCAAAAAATGTGATACCATTTGAAATCTATATATGTTTTTTCAACTAGCCTATCAATTAGAACTTTAGTCATAATTCAAATAGAAAATGAATAATAATTATTTATTAAATTCAAACTAAAGCATAATTTATATTGGTGGAAAGCTGAGAATCTCCTTTAAAAACCCTTTTCATTTCATCAATTTTGGGTAAAAAAAAAGTCATCAGCCACATCCCCTACACATACCCATCATATCACCACTTTTTGGCCCATCATGATCCTACACATACCCTTGATTTTCATTCATGTTCTTAGGGAACTTTTGGTTTTTTAATTAATATATGATGTTAGTGCACCATGAAGTATTCTCTATGCTTGCAATCATGGCTTCCTCTTCCCTTATGTTGCAGATTTGAGATGCTTCAAGATTCGACTCAACTATAAGCTTGGCTAGGCCTTGTCCTCTTACCAACTTAGTGATTTGGATGTCAATATCAAACTCTTGAATTCTATTGATCCACTTGCACCTTCTCCCTATAACTTCATTTTGTACAAATGCATCCTTGATTGCAGCATTAGGAACATATGCAATTACTTTTTTCTCTTATCTGATAGGGCTTGCAAGCTTTAATTACTTTGAAAAGTTCATATGCTTGCTTCTCTATAATATCATATTTTAATTCAACTCCTTGGAGGGACTTACTAAAGAATGATATAGGCTACTCATACCCTTCATCATTCTTTTGTAACATTACTACTGCAATAGTGTGGCATGAGGCAAATGAAAAACTCTAAAAGAGCTTACTGAAATCAAGAAATTTTAACATGGGGGCTTCTTTGATTTCCCTTTTTATACATATAAATGCATCGAGTGCTTCTATAGTCCTATCAATCCTAGCCCCTTTCTTCAACATCTTTGAGATAGGTTTGAAATATTCAATAAAGTTTGATATGAACCTTCTTACAAAGTTTATTTTTCTAGAGAAAGATTGAATGGCCTTAATGGTTTTAGGAATACGGATCTTATGTATAGCTTCTAGCCTCTTTGGATCAATTTTGACTCCTTCCTTGGACATTATGTGCACCAATAACTTCCCCTCTATTACAGAAAAATGAAATTTCTTAGGATTTAAGGAGATGCCATACTTCAATGCTTTGAGGAAGACCTTCTCAAGGTGTGCAACATGGTCCTATACTTTCTTGGAATATGTAGTGAGATCATCTTGGTATACTACCATTGTTGTATTGATTAGATCAGCAAAAGCAACATCCATAGCTATTTGGAATGTGACAATAGAATTTATTATTCTATGACAATAACATTTATTAGTCTGAATGGCATCCTTACATACACATATGTTTCCCAAGGGGTGGTAAATGCAGTCTTATATTGTTTTGATTCCTTCAGCTTCACCTAGTTGTATCTTGAAAATCCATCCATCATGGAAAATAGTTCACAGCTTGTTACCCTTTGCAACACGACCTCCATATTTGGGAGTGGTTAATTGTCTTTAAGGGAAGAGACATTCAAATTTTGAAAGTCTACACATAACCTTATGTCTCCATTCTTTTTTTCTAATAGGATGTAATGCCCCACTACGCAACCCTAGAGGAAGTTGCAATTAACTACTCAAATGTACTAATTTTTTTTGTTTAAGTACAAATAATGTGCAAGATCACTATCCATTGCCAACAACCTCTAAGGTTATGAGACTGAGATTACTTAAAACCCAAACAAGAAACATGAATTGAAAACATCACATTTAATTACTTAATAAATTAAGAAACACATACATTCCAAACATGATAAATTACATCAAAGAATAATAGATACCACATGTTTTCAATTAACAATAGTTTACAATACGATTAAACTATCATTCCTCAGATCAGGTAAATCCAATAAGCATGATTACATATTACACAATTCCACCTTGATAACAAATGAGGGGTAATAAAGTACAATATCAACTGAAATGAATAAAGCATGAAATGAAACTGGATCCCACGAGCTCTGCAACTGGAAATATCATCCACACAAACAAGAAGAAAACCCAATGGATTAAGGTGCATGTTCCACCCAACCATGTGATACCTGAAGGCTCACCCCCGTGCTAGGAGATAGTAACAAGGATTTCAATACAAGACCATCAACCACTAGACATAGGATAACTCACACTGACACAACCAATCACATGAACCACACAACCATAAGAATAACACAAGTACAACTCTAACATCATTGACATAAGTCACATTGCTTCCATAAATAAAGTAGATCGAGAATGATAAGAAGCCCATACACATAAAACCAAATACCAATTGTTGTCGTAGAAAGAGTGTCATCACATAGCTTGACATGGGATATCCTCTAGGAATCTTCATAGGCTTCGAACCCCACTATGGTTTGTCTTGGTGGCCTCAACCGAATCCCGGCCCCCATACTCACTCATGTAGAATCAAATACCTCTCGTAAAGACAAGATAGATGACCTTGCCATTCCAATCCTTTCCACTCATCCTAGGCCTATACTAGCACTTGTGTCTATGAGTAAGGCTCAATTATCTTAATTAGTGTGAAATACTATCCAAACTTCTAAGTATATTGTTTTAGTTATCACTTGATTAAACCACCTTTGAAGGTTACCCAGTTTACCTCTTTGGGCTCTAGCGCCTAACAGAAGCCACTCTTCTACTTGACAACATACCAAACAAAACCAATCACCAAGGGAAACCCAAGTGCATACCAACAATATTAAACCACTCCAACTCTAGGAGGAACATAAAATGAAAACCCACTCCAAACACAGGAGGCAACAAAAGTCAAAACCCTCTCCAAACACTGGAGGCAACAACACATAATCCACTCCTTCCAAAGGAGGCACGAATCACATAACCCACTCCTAATCCAAAGGAGACACAAACCACATAATGCACTCCTAAACTAAAGGAGACACAAACCACATAATCCACTCCTAATCCAAAGGAGGCACAAACCACATAATCCACTCCTAATCCAAAGGAGGCACAAACCATCCCTGTTCATGAACACTAGGTAAAACAACAAGATACAACTATGCGCACTACCCAAAGCAATACAAAGTTTGACTAACATAATAATGCAACCCCAAAATTTAAACCCCTTATGGAAGACTTAACAAATCCTTCTAATCAACTTCCCCAAAGTGAAAACAAAAGAAGTGTACATTCAAGAAGGGAAATTAAACATGAATTAAATCTATATTTGGATTTCCTAAATCCACTTCCTTCATTAACATTCAGTAATTTATTTCCTTAATAAAACTAATTTAATAACATCTCTTTTAGACAAAAGATGAAATTTAAACCATATTTTCAATTCCTTAATTGCTTTTAAATAATAATAAAATAAAATAGTTACTTCTTCTCTTCAGAACAAATCAATAAATCATTTCTTCTTTTCAAATAATAATAATAATAAAAATAATAACCATTTCTTCTTTTCAAAATAAATCATTTCAAAAAAACAATTAATTACTTTTGCCCAACATCAAGAAAGAGAGAGATATCATGATGAAAGAACAATCGACAATTCAATAACCTACTTTAGGATTTCCTAAATCCAATTAAGTCAATCAACGTTACTTGCAATTACTCAAAGGTAAATAAAATTAATTTTCAATGTTGAGAAATTTAAAACTGATGATTTAATTCCATGTTCCTCAATCATTCATAATATTCAAAATCAAATTTTAAATAAAATCATTAGTTTATAATATCAACTCTTGTTTTACCTCTATTATAATAAAATAATCATCTGAAAAGAATTTATATTTAAATATAGCTATACATTAAATATACATATAAAATATATACTTAATGTATATCCAAATATATATATATATATATATATATATTTAAAAATCAACTATTAAAATTTCCAATTCTAATTATTTAAAAATACATATTATATATTTAAATAATAATAATAATTAAAAAAAATTAATTAAATATTAATATAATATATATACATATAATATATATATATATTATATATATAATATATATATATAATATAAAATAATTAAATAACATTTAAAATAAAAAAAAGACACGATTTTATGAGTTGCAAGCCTCCCAAAGGGAGAGGGCTGGTTGCCTACGCATTATCCCCCTTTTGGGGGTGTGTTGTGTAAGCAACACGACTGCCTATGAAGGCAGCGATGCTGCCTCCACAACGCCTCCCATGGGGGGTGACTGTGGGGGCAGGGCCCTAGCCTCCCCTCAATAATTTTTTTTTTATAAAACTTTCTCATTTAAAAAAAAAATAGAAAAACAAATACTCTATTTTTTGGTAAATATCGAGAACAGGGATTTTTTCTTTGACATAAAAGAAATCTGGGTAAATAAAAAAAAATATTTTTTATACAAAGAAAAATTCCTAGCATAATCTCATACAAATATATATAACATATATATATATACAGAATATATATATATATACAAATTTCCATTGTTTTACAGTCAAGTTGTACAAACTTTCTACATAAATTTTGCAATAAAACTAATTTCTCAACACAATTTCTTGGTTTCAATTTCAAATTTAATATGAAGCATTTCAACTCCCAAAATAAATGTTTTCAAATTTCATTTTTCTTTCTTTCCATTTTTCTATTGGTAAAATTGAAGATTTATGTTGCAATTTTTTCTTTTCTACAAAAAAGATCTAAATTTCTTCAAAATTTCAACTGGGTTTTCAAAAAGATTTCCAAGGAAGTTTTTAAAACTAAAAATCATATTTTCAAAACAATAAAAGAACAAGAAAAACATGTTTGAAGCTTGAAGGAGAATCTAGTGTTGAGTTGCAAATCCAATTCTTCCAAAACCCTTTTCAAATCTTCACTCCAATCCCAAGTGCATCCACAACAAGAGAAAATCATTTCCTTCTTCCTCACAGCCAAATTTTCAAGAATGAAATCCTCCCTCTATTTTTCCCCAAATTTGGTCAATATACCCTAAAATATCCAAGATATTTTCTTGCATTTACAAAATATCTTACTTTTAATAATTTAAAACAAAATTCATTTTCAAATAAATTTAATTATTTTAATTTATTCATTTACAAGATATTTACATTTCAATACTTTAAAACACAATTTAAATTTCAAATAGATTTAAATCATTTACTTTATTATAAAATTTCTATTTCAAAATGAATTTAAAGCTTTTAATAATATCTTTTCAAAAAGCATTTAAACTTGTAAAATTTTCTTTTCAAAGAATTTAAAACTTTTAAAATTCCAAAATGAATAACTTAATTCAATTCCACACAATTAATTTAATTAATCAATAAAATAAATCTAATCCAAGATTAGATTATTTTATTAATTAAATTAAATTAATTAATAAATTCAATAATCTTTCTAACATCATAACTAGATAAATTTAATAAGCAACTTAAATACATAAAGCCATTTATTTACCTTTTCCAACTTGCAATTAAATAAAATTAGGGAGAGATGAACAACAAAGAAGCAACTTAACCCAACTAACACCCGACGACACACTATGACTAGGGTGATGACTTGGCACAAAAAACCTAGCTACTATCTCCCAATCGAATACCATTGGCCAATGGACACGCTCAACCCTGTAAAACCAGGTGGAGTCGATGTCCTGTACCTGCAATCCTGTAATCAAGATGAATGTTGAACATGCATAAAACTTAGCAAACACACCGTGAAGAGGAAATTATGGAATCGTAGGGCACTCACAAGCGAGTAATGCAATCTCGTCCCCTACACCAATACACTCATCGTAGACTGACAGTTCCATCATAAAAAAATATCTCATGCAATAACATGTTACAATAATCATCATTACACCAATTAAAACATGTCAAATAAAGCATCAGATAAGATACATCACATCACACTAATAGACTATTGCTCTATAAATAGCGATCAAATAACACCCACATGATAAAGTGTCTCAATAACCAAAAAGCACATCCAAGCAAACAAGGACACACTATCCAGCTAGAAAGCAAAATAGAGGGGTATTACATAGGAACCAAGTTAGAGACCCAAGTGGAATTCCTGATAGGTTTGATGATACCTCCCTCCTTGAGTTTCATAAGTTCCTCCTGCATCTTGGGTTCTAATGTTGGGTTTATTGGTCTCTATTTTTGTCTAAAGGGTTTTGCATCCAGTTTTAGTGGAGTTTCATGTTGGAACAGATCCCCTCTGTATGCCTTAAGATCATCATAAGGCCATGCGAATACATGCTTATACTTCCTCAATAGTTCAATCAACATCTTTCTAATTATAGGGCTTACTTTTTCCCAATCTATACCTCCTTTGGAGCCAATTCAGTGCCCAGGTTGATCTCTTCAATTTCTTCCCTCCTTACTAGTGTTTGATTCATAACTGCTTGATCATTCCCATAAAACACCCTTTCTAGTGCACTAGTCCTTTAGGAATCTTGTTTGTCTTGATTTTCACAACTTCCTAGCTGAATATAGCTTGTTTACCATCTACTTCTTCCACAAATGCATTGAAATCAATCTCTTGGGCCTCATACTGATCAATACAATGTAAGAACTTGATCAGATTGGTGTCATCATTAAAAACCTACCAATTGTAGATGTTATTAGGGATTGTTGGCCTGGTTTTAAGTTCTACCTATGAAATTCTTGCTAAGGTAACATCATTTCTTTTCAAGGATACATTTTCCAAGAAATTGGCCATTAAGCTTTTAGATCTATCTATCCACTCAATGGAGAAAGCATCAAAAATCTCAATAGTGTCCCATAGAACATTTCTATATTGCTTCAATCTTTAGTTTTTTGTGGAGTACTTTGATCTTACTTTTGAAACAACTAATTTAGAATCACCAAGAATAGTTAATAGTTTGATACCATGTTTAGTGGCCATGTTTAAGCCTATCAGCAGGGCTTCATATTTTGCTATATTATTTATGCATTCAAATGTTAGTAGAAAAATGAATATTTAAATGTTGAGCCTTTAGGTGAAATGAAAAAAATTCCCACTCCATTGCAGGCTCCATCAAAGTACATTCGCCATATGCCATGTTCATTCATTGAGACACTCCTCACAATTGGATCTATGTTCAATAATTCAGGGTTAAAACTCCCCAAATCCACATCACAAAAGAAATTCATTTGATTGGGATCAAAGAGTTCAATGACATGTTCAGAACTAGGCTCTCTATATACTTTGATTTCCTTTCCATTCATAGGAATTATGGCATAAGACAAGTCTAGTTGAAGATTCCCACCAACTGTTGTAGTCCATTTCCCTGATAGTAAATAGTAAGGGAGAGTATCTACCACATTAATACCTGTCCTATATGTTAACTCTAGGTATGATGCCAATTTTAGTTCCACATCCCATATAACTCCAACTATAGGGATTGATCTATTATCAATGGAATAGCATTTCCCATATGCAGTATTCACCTGCAATCCTAGTTCTTTCATGATAGCCAAAGGCATGATGTTGATTGCTGCCCTGAGTCAATCATATAGTTTTTAACCAACTTGTTGTTGATCACCAACGTAGTATAGAATGGATCTACTTGGGAAGGATTCTTTGTGAGTGTATCTCCCACATACACTTCTAGTGTCTTTGTAATTTCCCTTTCTACAACATTGACTTCCTTCTTCTGATCCTTCTGTTTGTGGGATGTGTTGGTGATCATTCTAAGGGTTGTATCTCTAAACTCATTGTTGAATTCTATTTTGTGCTATTTTCCCTTGATGTCAAAATTGATAAGATCTTCTTTTGGCATTGGAATATTCATTGTGGTTTGGCATTGGAAAATTCTTTGGTGTATTTGGCTGATCATGTTTTAGTACTTGGCATATTCATTAGCATAATTAGTGGTTAATATATGGACAATGATTTTGATGGTTTATCTTAAGTTTTGTGGTACTGATTATGTTGGATTATTCTGCAGTTGTTGTTTAGGTGACTCATGTTGTTGACACTCAGTTTGATTAAATGTTACTAGTTGTTATCTACATTGGCATGTTTATTCTCAGTCTCTACTTGGTTCTATTGAAACACATATAGGTGATAGCATTTTATTGCTCAAGTTAAAGGTAATTTGGTAAACTTCAGTTTTCATGAAAACTTGTATTGCACATTCACTTTATGTGCTCAATTTATGTGATTGTTTCATCCTTGACAACACAGACAGACTATGTCATTGGCAGTATATTTGTTCACTTTGACAATCATAGTTATGGGATTATAAAATGACAGCTAAAAGTTTGGTGCATGATATTTTGTGTATCATTCACAAACGCAATTCTTTAATATTTACTTTATAATGGTTTACATTGAAACATTCTTATACAAGGGATGGCTTGTATTTCATATTAAGTGGTATTAAGTTAAATCCATTCATGGCTTTGACTTGGTTTATATAGGTTCTCCACTTATGTTGGTTTACACTTGGGTTCTCCACATGTGGCATGTTTATTTTTATTTCATTATTCCCTAGCCAGGCTCACCACAATACAATGGTTACAATGTTTGTTTCATCGGCCTTTATTTGAGGTTAAAATAAAAAAAAGTCATTTAATAGCTATTGGTGGTTATATTATTGGCCATATAACACTGAGCATACTTCATATATTGGACTTACTATTTCTCATTGAGCATACATTACACTATTGTTCTTATCATGTTATTTGTATCGGCCACATCATTGTTCATTACAAGGTAGTTGACTTTTCAAAGTCATGACAATAACATTTGGTTGTGTTGACAACTATCATTTGATTTTTGTAATAATACTGTCGGCGATCATTATGTTTTGGTTAATGATGGTTCAGACTCCAAACTTTATCAAAAGTTGAAAAGGTAGTCTAAAGTCTTCGAAAGGAGTTAGGGAAAAATCATTTTATTATCAACGCCACCATGAAGATTGTGAAGCCACAATTTGCAATTGGTTTTTGAGCTGAAAGATGGATGAGCTTTAGTGAGACTGTTATGAAGGTTTTACGGAGTCAGTTGGTAATGTTTTGGCCACCATGATAGGTATTTGGTTTTCAATCTAGAAAATCTTGCATCGAATTTAAGCAACTAATTTTGTGGTTAAGAAAATTGTTGAAGACTAGTAAATTTGTTGAAGATTAATTTCAGTTTCCATTAACTCAACTTTATACTCAAGGGTTTCATTATTACAGTGGAATTATTTGAAATTTTGGTGGTTATTATTCAAACCCATTATGGGTATCATGATTTAATTTCATTATCTATCAATTTCTCAATACCCTGGTTATAGTGTTACGGGTTTTTGAAAAGGATAATTCTTTTGTGCTCATTGTATAAATGCATGGAAAAAGCCATGACTCGATGGAAAAAAGAGACAAGTTATAAATCTGAAAAGAGTATTGTTGAAAAATCAATGAATGTTTATTACTGTGATATCATTTTGTATTTAAAAGAGAAAAGAGGGTTTATATTGTACATGTCTCTGGTTGTATTACAAAGATAACATTGAGTTTTTCAGTGACAGTATTTGTAATGTCATATGCAAATACATTTTGTAGTGGGAATTATTGAAAATACTATTCTTGTATCCTATTGTGATTTAGTGACTGCAAATGATCAGTGCAGTTATAAGGTCCCAACAGGTTGCATTATCATGAGATTTTGTTTCAAAAAGAAGTTGGTGCTTCTAACTTGAAGTGGGTGCTTCAGTTTGTTATTAGAGTTGGTGCTCCACATTGTTATTGGAGTTGGTGCTCCACATTATTATTGAGTTGGTGCTCTAAAAGTATTGTAAACATTTTTTGGAATTAAGCCTGGAGGGCATTTTGGAGTGGTTTTTCTACCCCAACAAGGTTTTCCACTTGGTAATTTTTGTGTTTCTCTTTTGTGTGGTTTTTGTCTATCTTGTATAATCTTTCTTTTAGTTATTTATGTTGAGTTGGTTCATGCAATTCTCTAATACTTTATCATTCTTCAAATTTTCCTAAAAGTTCAAGGTTCAGTTGTTAATGTGCAAAGTTTGAATGTTAGATTCTGTCATCAGAAAGTTTGGTATCCTTGCAAAAGAAAGCATCAAAAGTTGTTCATTCAACATTATATGAGCAATATACGCCATGATTTAACATGATTTATTATAAATTCATGTTTTATTTGATTAAGTCGCTATTCCAATCATTCAAAGTTTAGTTTTTACATTACATATATAAGGTCACATTTTGTCCAATATCAAAAGAGTTTAAATCTGGATTTCATGTCATAAAAAATTTAAAATATATTAATCTAATTCACCCCCCCTCTTAGAGTAATTCCACTTCCAACAAGTGGCATCAGAGCATAGGGTCATGCAATAGGTTTCATACCTAGGATTGATTCTGGTCTTGGAAGTCAATATGCCACAAGTTTGAGAAGGTATTTTTGTCTGTTTGTAAAGTCTATATGTTTTGTGAAAACATACCTGGTTTTGATTAATGTTGGTGTAGAAAGCTATATCCTTGCATAAATTTAACTATATTAAGTTCAACCAAGTTCTTGAAAAAAGGAGTACTATGGGTAAGTGCAAAAGAAACATAAGTTAGAAGAAAAACACTAGTGTTGAGTCTAGTGAAGTTTTGTTTCAAGAAATACCTCTGCCAATTAAAACTGAATGTGATCCTGTAGTTGGAGAAGAATAAATTCACTTAGTAAGTGAAAAGGAATATGGAAGTGATGAATTTGAGGTTGATTTGGAGGAAGAGTTGCTTGTTGCCTTAGATGAACTTAAGAGGCTTAGAAAAGAAAATTAGGATCTTAAGGTATGCCTACAAGAAAGTGTCAATGTTAATAAAGCTATAATACAAGATTATAATGATGATAAGAAGATTATTGAATTTCTGAAAGCCCAAATGGTTGATAAGAAAAAGAATGAAGAAGGATTGGAAGCCAAGTTAAAATACAAGGATGAGTTGTGTATTAAACTAGAAGATGAGATTGCTTCTTTAAAGAAATGTTCAGTTAATGATTCCTTGTTAAAAGAACTAACTCCTAAAGATGATATGATTATTAGTCAGAAAATTGGAATTGAAGAATGTAAAAGGATAGTAGATGTAGTAAGGTTTGATTTGGAGGTTAAAAATATTGAATGTCTAAAACATGAAGGAGAAGTAGTTGCATTAAGGAAAGAGCTTGAAAGTTCCAAGATTCAATTAGATAAAAATCAGAAATTTTATCATAGTGCTAATCTACTATATGAGATGATTGGCAGAAAAAAGCATTCTAAAGATCCTACAGGAGTAGGATATGAAAAAGGAAAAAGTTCAAGAGTTCAAAATGAGTCTCAACATGTAAAAGGATAGTAGATGTAGTAAGGTTTGATTTGGAGGTTAAAAATATTGAATGTCTAAAACATGAAGGAGAAGTAGTTGCATTAAGGAAAGAGCTTGAAAGTGCCAAGATTTAATTAGATAAAAATCAGAAATTTTATCATAGTGCTAATCTACTATATGAGATGATTGGCAGAAAAAAGCATTCTAAAGATCCTACAGGAGTAGGATATGAAAAAGGAAAAAGTTCAAGAGTTCAAAATGAGTCTCAACACGAAATAGTCTTTGCAACAAAAGGTGGAAAAAGTTTCAAGGTTTGGTAGACTCCTAAGAAGAAAATAAACTTGAACAATCATACTCCAGAAATAGAAAGCAAAGTTGTTAACAGATTCATAGGTTTCTCATCTACCAGGAAATGTCAATCAAGAAGGTATAATTATTCCAAATTCCATGGTTACTACTATTCATGTCATGTTTATGGAAATAGGTTTAGAGATTGTGAAAGATATATCAGGAATAATTATAGTTTTTTAAATAAGAATAGTTGCACTATATGTTATATTTGTCACAAATCTGGTCATGTAGCAACTAACTGTTGGTGGGATGATAAGAATGGTAATGAAGGTTCATACGACATGTCTAGAAGAAATTATCCTCCCTTTGGTCTAGACAAAACTATTATATGTTATAGATGTAATGGGTTTGGACACAAAGCACAATGGTGTAAGAAAAGTATGATAAAGCCTTCTAGGGACCACCTATTCAAAAAAAAGGAAAGAAAACCTTGAGTAAGGAGAAGACAAAAATTATACAAGTGTGGAGAAGAAAGATCAATCAAGATGACAAGAAAGAGAAAGGATCATGTATAATTTGGAGAAGAAAGCAAGGAAAGAAAGAGGAAGAGCTAAATCTTGTGCATGCTACACAAGAACCATCTCTAAGCATTTAAAAGGTAGTATGAAGATAGGGGGAGTTGATAAATGCATTTTAAATAAACCCCTTTGATATCAAATAAATTTTTTTGGCTGCTTTGTGTCATATTGTGGTGCTCAGGATGAAAGGAGCTTTAGTGGTTGTCTGAAGAACAAGGTTTGGTACAATGAAAATATGTTGGCTTAATAGTCATACCACCGGTTCAGTAAATAAGTTTTGAGTATGCAGTGGTGGTCAGAAATATTTTATAACAAAGAATTTGGTTTATGTTTGAGTTGTGATATTGCTTGCTCTTCTATTGTTAAGCATTACTATATTGGGTTCTAAATGCTACTTTCTCTGTGATTGTTGCTGCAGTCATTTGTTGGATTTTAGTACATGACTGACAACATACATGTCAATATTCTTCATGATAAAAAATTCTTGAATGTTATTCATGCAAATATTCATGTCATAATCAGATCTTAGGGTATCAAGGATGTCATCATGCTTTGATAGGATAACTTTAAAATAAGTATTGTGGTGTGTGTAGCAATCAACATAACAATAATTGTATTTGATATATATACCTTACATTTTGATAGGTTATTAAATACAACATTCATGGTGTTTCCTTATGATTCACAAGTTGAGTTATTTGATAGATCAGAGTTGCTTAATTCATTCCAAACTCACTTGATTTTGTGTTGATTTAGAAGGATAGTTTTCAGGATGTTTGGATCTAGTGGTGGTATAGGGTATTACAGAAATGTTTAACAAGTGTCATTGTTTGAATAGACCATGATATATTTCTATATGTTGTTGATTATGAATCATTTGATTAATAGATTTCTAGTTGACAGTGACACTTCTTTGACAAGAGCATCTATAGGATAGCAGTGATATTGATCTTCAAAAGTTGGTGATACAAGACTTGACACAAGTATGCATTATTTTGGCTACTTGCATCTTGGGGCAGTAAGAAGTATGTTGATATCAAGTTATTTTTCTTTGTGGTCATTGCAAAGTGTTGATTAACTACCTGTTGTTGGTCAAAGTTGTCAAAATTTGATAGGAATTGATACTTGCCCATGACTTATTGCATATAAAGTTCTAAGTGGTGAATAAGGAGAACTTCAGGATATTCATTCCTATTAAAATTGTTTTAGAAGTGATAAGGATGTTTGTTTTGAGATGACGGTGATATTTGGTTGAGGAATCATATGATGGTGTGGCATGACTGCTTCTTCTTTTTATTCTGACATTCACAATCTTTATATATTCTTGACCTTGGGTTTTCAGGTTTATGATCAGGTAATAGGTACACAATGGTTTGGTTTAGTCATGGCATTAGTACTCGGTATATGATGTATACCATCTATCATAACGATTTAATGTATTTTGTGAAAAACCTTTGCATGATTATATCTGTGTTGCAGCTTGGTATTGATCTTGGTTGCATTATTTATGATTCTTGTTTGGCTCTTAATAGATGGAAGTACTACATGAAAATGGTTGAAGCTTAAAAGAATATTTTTGCATATCACTGGTGAAATAGTTTGGTTTTTTCTGTATATTCTTTGGTGTCAAAGATGATGATATGTTGTTTCTAGTTGACATGTTGTCATGTATCTGATATATATTTCTTGAGTGGTTGAAGTTGGTGTTGCCCACACTCAATTGTTTAGTATTTCATACAATGGC
The DNA here is from genome assembly GCA_007258455.2 of Sequoia sempervirens. NCBI lineage: Eukaryota > Viridiplantae > Streptophyta > Pinopsida > Cupressales > Cupressaceae > Sequoia > Sequoia sempervirens. The sequence goes on from VDFB02078306.1 coordinate 91,115, forward strand.
TATATACATGTGATTCTTTCTTAGATTATGTATCCAATGCCTATGCTCAATCCAGTGCGGAGCTAATGTTTTCTTGATTAGTATTTTTGAAACATTAAGGACAACATTGAAAAAATGTTATCTTGTGTATCAAGATTGTATGGTTAGTGGTAAAAACTTTTAGCTTGACAGGTTGATAGTGTTCTTACAAGGACAGTTCATCTTGGATATGAATCGTTGAAAGACTACTTGGTTAGTGGGCAGTACAATGGTCAAGTTTGTTTTTTCTATCAGTGATAGTGCACATTCTGAATCTCTCTCAGAATATTTCATGCATAATATTATCCCTATGCAGTCAATAATGAGATATGGTAGCATGCATGCTAGCTTGTTAAGACATTGACAGATTTGATATGCATAACAGTTTTTACTATTTTAGATTGTAGGTATGAGTTGGATAGCAGTTCAAAATTGTGTATCGCTGCAACAAGAAGTTTGATAACCATGGTGATAGTGGTTTTTTTTAACAAGTACATTTGTTGATGGCAATATTTTGCTATACTTGGATAGAAAGCATGCAAAAATGTCTTGGATTAAAAGTGTTATTTTGTGAAGTATTGGTGTACTGGTTGTCTTCTGGGTCTTGGCTTATATTTTTCAAATGAATATATATTGTCTCTCAGTTGTTTTGTTTCATGGCATTTCACTACTTACCCTTTGTCCTTGTGACAAAAAGGGGGAGAAATATGATATTTTGGCATTGGTTGGCACTTTATTTTAGATGGCTCAGTTTTTTCCATCAAGGAAAAGGGGGGAGTTTTTTGACTTATCTTTTGTGCTATTGGTCCTTGATGTCAAAACTGATTGAATCTTGTTTTGGCATTGGAATATTCATTGTGGTTTGGCATTGGAAAATTCTTTGGTGTATTTGGCTGATCATGTTTCAGTACTTGGCATATTCATTGGCATAATCAATGGTTAATATATGGATAGTGATTTTGATGGTTTATCTTTAGGTATTGATTATGTTGGATTCTTGTGCAGTTGATGTTTAGGTGACTCATGTTGTTGACACTCAATTTGATTCAATGTTACTAGTTGTTATCTACATTGGCATGTTTATTCTCAATCTCTACTTGGTTCTGTTGAGACACATACAGGTGATAGCATTTCATTGCTCAAGTTAAAGGTAATTTGGTAAGCTTCAATTTTCATGAATATTTGTATTGCACATTCACTTTATGTGCTTGGTTTATGTGATTGTTTCATCCTTGACAACATGGACAAACTATGTCATTGGCAGTATATTTGTTCACTTTGACAATCATAGTTATGGGATTATAAAATGGAAGCTATAGGTTTGGTGCATGATATTTTGTGTATCCTTCACAAATCAAATTCTTTAATATTTACTTTATAATGGTTTACATGGCAACATTCTTATACAAGGGATGGCTTGTATTTCATATTAAGTGGTATTAAGTTAAAGTCATTCATGGCTTTGACTTGGTTTATACAGGCTCTCCACTTATGTTGGTTTACATTTAGGTTCTCCACATGTGGCATGTTTATTTTTATTTCATTATTCCCTAGCTGGGCTCACCATGATACATTGGTTACAATGTTTGTTTCATCGGCCTTTATTTGTGGTTAAAATAAAAAAGCCAATTAATGGCTATTGGTGGTTATATTATCGGCCATTTTACACAGAGCATACTTCATATATCCAGTTTACTATTTTTCACCAAGCATACATTACACTATTGGGTATGTGCAGGATCATTATGGAAAAAATAGGCCCTTGATTAGCAAAAAATTCAAAAAAATCTGAGTTAGGCAACTTGACATAAAAATTTGAATAAGTTATCTATATTATTTCAAAAATATGTAAGAATAGAATTTGTAGCAAATTGAATGTAGTTTCTAAACTACTAGGTTTTTTTAAAAAATAAAATATATTTGGTGAACATTTGAAATTTAAATGTAGTGGCACTTAAATTTTAGGGAAAAAATAAGAAGTAGGTGTCTGTCGACCACCCTAACCACAATAAAATGATAATATTTTTTTATAAGATTTTAGATATAAGTAGAGGAATCATGCCCGATGTGATGCATACATTTTTGTAATTTTTTTCCAAGTAAATAATTAATTATGAATTTTTTATTACAACTTTTAAAAAATTATAAAAACTCATATGTCTAACCACCTTAACCTGGTCAAAACTTCATGAAATTATTTTTTCTTTTTTTAATCCTATAGTATGCAAACATAGAATGTGATGCATGTTTTGGATTCAAAAAATGTGATACTATTTGAAAGCTATAGATATTTTTCAATCAGCCTATCAATTAGGACTTTAGTCATAGTTTGAATAGAAAATGAATAATAGTTACTTATTAAATTCAAAGTAATAAATAATTTATATTGGTGGAAAGCTGAGAATCTCCTTTCAAAACCCTTTTCGTTTCATCAATTTTGGGTAAAAAAATAGTCGCCAGCCACATACAATCATATTGCCACTTTTTGGCCCATCATGATCCTACACATACCCTATTGTGCTTATCATGTTATTTGTATCAACCACATCATTGTTATTTACAAGGCAGTGTCATGACAGTAACATTTGGTTGTGTAGACAACTATCATTTATTTTTTGTAATAATACTGTTGGTGATCATTATGTTTTGGTTAATGATGGTTTGGACTCCAAACTTTAACAAAATTTGAAAAGGTAGTCTAAAGTCTTCGAAAGGAGTTAGGGAAAAATCATTTTGTTATCAGTGCCACGATGAAGATTGTGAAGCCATAGTTTTCATATGGATTTCAAGCTGAAAGATGGATGAGCTTTAGTGAGACCGTTATTAAGGTTTTACACAGTTAGTTGGTAATGTTTTGGCCTCCATGATAGGTATTTGGTTTTCAATCTAGAAAATCTTGCATTGGTTTTAAGCAACTGATTTTGTGGTTAAGAAACTTGTTGAAGATTAGTTTCAATTTCCATTAACTTGAGTTTAAGGGTTTCATTATTATAGTGGCATTCTTCAAAATTTTGGTGGTTATTATTCAAACCCAATATGGGTATCATGATTTAATTTCATTATCTATCAGTTTATCAAAACCCTGGTTATAGTGTTACAGGTTTTTGAAAAGGATAATTTTTTTGTGCTCATTGTATAAATGCATGGAAAAAGCCATGGCTAGATGGAAAAAAGAGACAAGTTATAAATATGAAAAGAGTATTGTTGAAAAATGGATGAAGGTTTATTATTGTGGGGTATGTGCAGGATCATGATGGGCCAAAAAGTGGCAATATGATGGGTATTTGTAGGGTATGTGGTTGATGACCTTTTTTTTACCCAAACTTGATAAAATGAAAAGGGTTTTTAAAGAAGATTCTCAGCTTTCCAAAAATATAAATTTTGCTTTACTTTGAATTATATAAATAATTATTATTAATTTTATATTTGAATTATGACTAAACTGCTAATTGATAGGCTATTTGAAAAACACTTATAGCTTTCAAACAATATCACATTTTTTTAATCCAAAACATGAATCACATTCTATGTTTTGCATACTATAGGATTAGAAAAAGAAAAAATGAATTTCATGATGTTTTGACCAAGTTAAGGTGGTCAGACATACAAGTTTTTATATTTTTTTAAAGTTGTAATAAAAAATTCATAATTAATTATTTACTTGGAAAAAAATTAAAAAAAAATATGCATCACATCTAGACATGAGTCCTCTATTTATTTCTAAAATCTTATCATTTTTTATTTATCATTTTATTGTGTTTAGGGTGGTAAGACAGACACCTACTTCTTATTTTTTCCTAAAATTTAAGTACTATTGCATTGAAATTTCAAATTTTCACCAAATATATATATATATATATATATATATATATATATATATATATATATATATATATATATATATATATATATATATTTAAATAAGCCTAGTAGTTTAGAAACTACATTCAATTTTCTATAGATTCTATTCTTACATATTTTTGAAATAATATAGATAACTTATTCAAAATTTTACGTCAAGCTACCTAACTCTGATTTTTCTAAATTTTTTGCCACTTAAGGGTCTATTATTTCAATGATGATCCTACACATACCCTATGATAAAATTTTGTATTTAAAAAAGAAAATAGGGTTTATTACTGTGATATCATTTTGTATTTAGAAGAGAAAAGAGGGTTTGTATTGTATATGTCTCTGGTTGTATTACAGAGATTACATTGAGTTTTTCAGTGAGAGTATTTGTAATGTCATATGCAAATACATTTTGTGGTGGGAATTATTGAAAATATTATTCTTGTATCCTATTGTGATTTTGTGACTGTAAATGATCAATGTAGTTATAAGGTCCCAACAGGTTGGGTTATCATGAGATTTTGTTTTGAAAAGAAGTTGGTGCTTCTAACTTGAAGTGGGTGCTTCAGTTTGTTATTGGAGTTGGTGCTCCACATTGTTATTGGAGTTGGTGCTCCACATTATTATTGAGTTGGTGCTCTGAAAGTATTGTAAATATTTTTTGGAATTAAGCCTGCATGGCATTTTGGAGTGGTTTTTCTACCCCAAGAGGGTTTTCCACTCGACAATTTTTGTGTCTCTTTTGTGTGGTTTGTGTCTATCTTGCATAATCTTTCTTTCAGTTATTTATGTTGAGTTGGTTCATGCAATGCTCTGGTACTTTATCATTATTCAAATTTTCCTAAAAGTTCAAGGTTTAGTTGTTAATGTGCAAAGTTTGAATGTTAAATTCTATCATTAGAAAGTTTGGTATCCTTGCAAAAGAAAGCATCAAAAGTTGTTCATTCAACATTATATGAACAATATACACCATGCTTTAATATGAGTTATTAGGCATTCATGTTGTATTTGATTAAGTCACTATTCCAATCATTCAATGTTCAGTTTTTACATTGCATATATAAAGTCACATTTTGTCGAAGATCAAAAAGAGTTTAAATCTGCATTTCATGTCATAAAAAGTTCAAAATATATTATTTTTGTTCACCCCCCCTCTCAGAGTAATTCCACTTCCAACACTCATCAATCTTCATCAAATCCATTAAAGGGACTATCTTTTTTGTCTAATCCAATGCTTGGGCCATGTCAAATGAAGGAGCAGTGATCCCTTGTTCACCCTTCTCAATCTTAGTAATTCTTATCCACTCATTTTGGACTCTGTCATCCCTTAGTGTTTTCTCAAGTTCAATGTCTACAGTCTCATTTTGAACATCTTTTTGAGGTTTCTTTATTTCACCCTTCTTTTGATTAGATTGGATATTCTTCTTTCTCTTTTTTTCTTTGATGAACATGCTTCTTGGTGTCCCATGGTCTCCATCTATGGGCCTACTTCTTAAGTTTTTTTTTCTCCCTTTTTCCTAAGCCACAAGTTTTGATGTGATAGCCCTCTTTTCTTCCTCTGTTGGTGTTCTCAAGTGAAACTGAGGTGTTGTATTATATGCATATGTTTCTTCTTGTGTGTTTTCCTCCTGATTAGAAAACACCTCTTGCTCCATGGTCACATTGTAAATTTGATTGTCAACATTATATTTGTACCCTTCCTCAAAAGAAGAGTATCCTTCATCATTCTAATGACACCTCCACCTTAGAATGTTTACAGTGTGGCCATCCCTATCTTGCTCCTATGACCACTCATCTTGACAAGCTTGAGCCACTACACAATGTTCAGGGGCATGGGGTCTATGGCAAGGTGAACACCATGGTGTATTATCTAGTGCATGTGCTCCATGTTTCTTCAAGGTGTTAGGAGTCTCCTTCCAATTTTATTTTTCTATTGGCTTTCCATCTTTCCAAGTAGTATTGTAGGGCATATCATGCAATCTTGTCCTTTCATTTCTATACTAATTCTCTTGTTTTTCTATGGATTATTGAGGCTTTGAAGGATCCTAAGGTTATCCATTTTTCAAATCATGCTAGAATATTTTCTATTATTTTCTATGGTTAAGGATGTCTTCTATGCTTCAGTCAAAATTCTAGAGCACTTGTTCCTAAGTTCATACCCTGTTTTTGGATCAAAGGCCTTTAGATAGATACTCAAAGCTACTAGGTTAGCTAATTTGGATCCATGTGGTATCTTATTGTAGAGATTGGAGAAATTTTGATTGAAATCATAAACTAATTCATTCAGGTGTTTCTAAATACTTGGGTATGTGTAGGATCATCATGGAAAAAACATGCCCTTAAGTGGCAAAAAGTTCAGAAAAATCAGAGTTAGGAAACTTGATGTAAAAATTTGAAGAAGTAATCTATATTATTTCAAAAATATGTAACAATAGAATCTGTAGGAAATTGAATGTAGTTTCTAAAATACTAGGTTTTTTTTTCTTAAATCTATTTGGTGAAAATTTGAAATTTCAATACAGTAGTACTTAAATTTTAGGGAAAAAATAAGAAGTAGGTGTCTGTCTGACCACCCTAACCACAATAAAATGATAATATTTTTTTAATAATATTTTAGATAGAAGTAGAGGACTCATGTTCCGATGTGATGCATATTTTTGGTAATTTTTTTCCATGTAAATAATTAGTATTAATTTTTTATTTTAACTTTTTAAAAATATAAAAAGCATTATGTTTGACCACAACTTTGGTGAAACTTGATGAGGGAGGTCATTTTTCTTTTTTTAATCCTATAGCATGCAAAGCATAGAATGTGACACATGTTTGGGTTTTGAAAAATGTGATACCGTTCAAAAGCTATAGATGTTTTTCAATCAGCCTATCAATCAGGACTTTAGTCGTAACTCAAATAGAAAATGAATAATAATTATTTATTAAATTAAAAGTAAAGCATAATTTATACTGGTGGAAAGCTGAGAATATCCTTTAAAAACCCTTTTCATTTCATCAATTTTGGGTAAGAAAAAGGTCATCAGCCACATACCCATCATATCACCACTTTTTGGCCCATCATGATCCTACACATGCCCACTTATTAGTTCATGTAGAGCGTATTCAGAAGCGCATTGATTCCCATATTGCTATAGAAATTGATTTTGTAAGTCTTCCATAGAAGTGAGTGAATTTAGGGATAGTGTTTCTCTAGTTGCTATTAGTGGGACGTGGATATAGTTTATACCCTAACAAATCAAATTGTCTGCTTATGCCTATGGGGTTTTATGGATAAGGATTTTGGGGTGGTGGAATGGGCTAGTACTGATATTCGTGTTGAGGTTGTTCGTATAAATTTTGTTGAATATTGTAGTGAGGATACACATACTATTGTGGCACATGATGAGGATATATATTCTGTTGTGGCACATGATGTTGTTGGTGTATAACATACTGTTGTCCTGGTGTGGGGTGAGACTGTGGGACATTGCTAGTATTTTGTGGTTGGGATTTTTGGGGTGGCACATTATGTTGGGCATGTTTCTTTGGGTTACCAATTGTGTCGTAAGATGCTTTTGCAACACCTAGAGTGCTTGTATTCTGAGATGGCCCCTGTGTATTGATGTTACCTCCCTATTTATGGGGAGGAACATATTTTGGTGGTTTTGATGCATTAAAATTTAATTGAGATATTTTTTGATTCAAATCTTGACTCCTTTTTATCAACTATTGTCTTTTCTTAAGCTCTTCTTCTTTCCATTGTATATATTCTTCTATTTTTTGGGTAGTCATCCCATCATAATTCTCAATAGGAAGAGAGTGACTCATAGATGCATACTAGGTTTCTTCTTCTTGTTGTGATGAGAATATCTAATCATAGTCCCTTTGTACTTGATATTTTTCTTCCTCCAATTGGGCAATAATTTTTTTTTTTTTTTGAGTGTCATCCCATCGTAATTCTCAATAGGAAGAGAGTGACTCATAGATGCATACTAGGTTTCTTCTTCTTGTTGTGATGAAAATATCTAATCATAGTCCCTTTGTACTTGATATTTTTCTTCCTCCAATTGGGCAATAAATTAATTTTTTTTTTGAGTGTCATCCTTGAAGTGGACATAAAGGTGGCCATTGTTTTCTTGTTCAAGTGCAGTGTCAGGATCCCTGCATAAATTATCCTTGTGATGTTCTGAACCATGCAATGGATCAAATATGTTGTGTAATGTAGGTGGTTGTTCAAGTATATCCTCTTGATCAATGAATGTTTTGTCTGGCTTTTTAGATGCTTCTTTTTTCTTGTTTGTGTCAAACCTTGAAGTAGGGGATCCATGTTTATCTTTCAACCTAACATTGTTCTTTTTAGGAATCTCTTAATGCAAAGATATCCTACCATTAATGTTGGATGATATGGTGTATCTTTGGTGTATATGGTCTACCCTTTCTAATTTTTATGCTCACTTTATTGGTCATAAAATATTTTCAAAGTCACCACCTACCTTTTCATGAGTAGGAAAGTTTAAGGTTCTGAGTGAACTTTTTCCATTTCCCAGTGGAGTCCCTAATTTGTTATGATGGAGGGTCTAGATTCAAAATTGGCTTGATCCCTAGTAGAGTCACCAATCTATTAGGTCTCAAAAGTGTAGGTTTTGAGTCTTAAGAGGGTGCCAGTATCTTAGTACACTTTTGGCCAATGAATAAGGAAAAAAAGATTGATTACCTCCTACTCTTCAAGCTCTGCTATACCTAGTCAACTGTAGCTAAATGATAAGGAAAATTTGAGAGTTTAAAATGGATCCTATTTTAGGAAATCTACTCACAATGACACATGGGGGTGAAGTAGATGCAAAAATTGATAACTAATACCTACTAAGTATTTGAATAATTAAGAATATGAATTGAATTTATATAAAGAAATTTAAAACTGACCAATGCCTAATCTATTGGGTGAATGGAGTGAATGGGTGGATGGTGATTATGGAGAAAAATTTGTAGAATAAGGAAACCTATTATTCAACTTAAATCTAACTATTGGGCACTTTTAAATGTCGACACCTTGTGCAAACATGTAGGTTTGTTTGTTACAATACTCTTCTTTAATAATCCCAATGTTACCCCCTCAAATTATTATGATGCTATGAAAGGTTTTTAATTCTTAGATTGAAGGAAACCAATAAGATTAATTATCTTTAAATTATTTTAATCCTTAAGGGAACCAATTAATATGGATTAATTGAAAGGGTTTTAATTTTTTTTACCCAAGAGCCCTGATCCCAGAGCAATGGCACAGCAACCTTATTAGATGTGATGTTGATGAAGTCTTGCATGTTTGCCCAAAATGGCGGAGGAGGGTTCTGCCAGCTTGGAGGCAGAAGGTACCTGTAGATAAGAATAGAAAATTGACCCCAACAATTGAACATTAAAATGGATTATAGTTATGGATGTCTGCTCATTTGTGTTGGCTACCCGGGCTTGTGCGTTTTATGGTGAAGGTCTTTGTGTGATATGGATGGGTAGAATGTGCAATCTATATTATTACTAGTTCTGCTGCGTGGATTGGAATATGATGATGATGAAAGGTGGGCTGGTTTTCTACCTGATGTTATGTGGAAGCAGAAGCGTCTAGGGTTGCGTTGACAGATAAAACATGATTAATAAGCATGTAAGGTAGGAGTTTTTGGGTGGTTGGTTCACCATGATCGGCTGATCTTCCAGGGACTAAAACAGTCGCAGGCCGACGTGTACGCGTGATGGTGTGTCCAGAGCTATACCCGGAAGCTCAGTCACATTACCCCTTTTTCATTTGGCATGTGCAATGATCTTTGACAAATGCTCAATGTATCAAATTTTGGCATGAATGTATGCATTATGTAAAATATCCTTCATTGCATATTCGAGTTTGAAAATTATTCCATGTTGCTCATGTGTCCTTTTGAGTACCTCATCTTCATCATTAATTTTATTGAGAACACCTGGTATGTAATTGGCGATCTCATCCTTCCATGTATCCTAATCTTTTAGATTTAATTCCTTAAAGAAGTCAGGCAAGGCCATACTTAGCGGCTAACTGAACTCACTTAATTCCTATGTCAAGATGTTATGGAAGCCTTCATGTGCACTCATGAGCTCTTGATATTCTTGGACCACAGTTTTGTTATTTCCTTCCTTTTCTTTGGTGTGAGGTTCCACTTCCTTCATTATGTCAGACAATCTATTGTTTTCTAACAGAGCTACATTTTTTTTTCATGAATGATCCAAACCTTGTCAACATGCTTAAATATATCATCAAACCTCATATAAATGAGCTCTGATGCCATTTCAAAAATAGTGGTTTTCAGCTTTTCCTTTAATTCTTCTTGTTCTTTCTTGGCTTTCTCATATATGTGTTTTCAATAGGTGGTCTCAGACATCACCTCAAGCACCCTTATTTCATGCTCAACCAGTGGTGACTAAAACCCTAAGAAGGATGGCAGACTATCTTTGTAGCTGGTCACCTACTACTTTAACATCTCATTCTCTTCAATTAGTCCCTTATTATCTTTGACCAATTTTTGAATTTGAGCCTTGCTAAACTTGGCCACATTTACATTTAGGTCAGTGGTTTCCATAGGATCTACCTCCCCCACCCTTTGTACTAGAAGATGTCCAAAGATCTGATCATGATTACTAATAAGGGAAGGCCTTTTGTCTGGTCGAAAAAGTGCCCACATCTATAGAGTAGTATTATCAGTGTTATAGCCTGATCCAGTATGTATCTTATCACTAGCCTCATCTATCAATTGCAAGGCCCTATTTTTTCTCTTTAGAAAGCTATCACACATAATGGCTGAGCTGATATCCCACCCTAGAAGAAGCATAACCCCAACTTCTTGCAATAGTGCTCTTCCTCTTTCAACAGTCATATTCTTCATATCTTCATCAATTGCAAGTTGAAGCTCTTTTCAAGGTACCTTTCTCTTTCTTAGGGTTGATGTATTTTAGCCTTTCTCTTATTAATCTTCCTACTCATAAATGCAAGCCTTGAATTGGAAAATTTGAACAAATGTGTCATCTGCAATGAAATTCTTGACTGGCACAATGTCTCATATCATCAGATAGCTCATTAGAAGCTTCAAATTTGATTACATTCCTTTCTAGTGACATTTCATACTGGGGAACAATAGGAATGCTAATCTGGGTGACCTCTTTCTCCTCAATATCATCTTCAATTATTATTGGGGTGTCACCTAAGAAGCTTACCTCTCTAGTAGGCTATGGTGGCAAATGGCCCAGTGGTGTTACATTCTTGGCTTGTCTCCTAGAACCAATATTTCTTCTCCATTCAAAAGCTATGAGAGGCACATCCTTTATTAGTTATTCTTCATGCTGGATTAATTGCTCAATTCTTTCCATAGAATCTTGAATTTCATGAAAGGCTTCTACAAAAGATGGATTATTGTTCATTCTCTAGGCCTTTTCCATAACAATCCTACTATAGGCATCCTTCCTCATTATCACTTGATTCTCCTCATAGTTCCTAATGACATCATTCGCATGGAACTCGTGGTCATATCCTTTCAATATTTGTGAAATGTTGGCATCATAAATGAAATGTTCAAGGTCAAATTTCTCTCTTTTGTTTCCTATTGGCAAGCCATAATAATCTAGCTTGCTACCAACCAAGTCATACCCTGTATCAACAATAATAGTGAAGTCATCAAAACATAAAGTAGAAGGTATAAAAATTTTCCTTCCATAGATTTTTAGGTGCATGAAGGATGAGTAAGACATCTATCTTATGATCTCAAGGTATGCAACTCTATCTGGAATAGTCTTAGACAGTAAATATGGGCTTCCTCAAATCCATAAACTTT